>CACRXK020000063.1:4173-135449 GCA_902702795.2 Paramuricea clavata
CTCTTTACTGGCTTCAATGCCAGAACTGGTTCAAATGCCAGAACTGGGTTTTCAAATGCCAGAACTGGCTTCAAATGCCAGAACTCTCTTTACGAATGCCAGAACTGGCTTTCAAATGCCAGAACTCTCTTTACGAATGCCAGAACTGGGTTTTCAAATGCCAGAACTCTCTTTACGAATGCCAGAACTGGGTTTTCAAATGCCAGAACTGGCTTCAAATGCCAGAACTCTCTTTACGAATGCCAGAACTGGGTTTTCAAATGCCAGAACTGGGTTTTCAAATGCCAGAACTGGGTTTTCAAATGCCAGAACTGGCTTCAAATGCCAGAACTCTCTTTACGAATGCCAGAACTGGCTTCAAATGCCAGAACTCTCTTTACGAATGCCAGAACTGGGTTTTCAAATGCCAGAACTCTCTTTACGAATGCCAGAACTGGCTTCAAATGCCAGAACTCTCTTTACGAATGCCAGAACTGGCTTCAAATGCCAGAACTCTCTTTACGAATGCCAGAACTGGGTTTTCAAATGCCACTGATCACAGCTACGGTGGAAGGGTCAATTAGGGGCTAACCCCAACCCACCCTGTCAGCATTTCCCGTGGGAGGAAACCAGAGTACCCGGGGAAAACCCACGACTTTCGGCAGAGCGTTAAGCGACACTTTTTGTGTCAAAGATTTGCAGCAAGAATCGAAGTGTCTATCATTGTATTGTCGGCTGGCTTTGTAGGATTAAGCATCTTCTTAGCGGCAACCGGCTTCTATATAATTGTATTCTAATCAGTATATTGGTTTTTGCATTGTACAAGCCGGATACGACGTTTTCGTGACATGTTTTCACATGGCATGTTTATTTGTCAGCTGCTCATGTGTCGCACAGCAAATTTTCTATATAACATGACAAGTTTTTGGTTCTCTGGTTCTGGTAATATATCGCTGTCCAACCACAAGTTCCCAAATTAGTTTCTCAAATTTTCAGACGAGCAAAATTTGTACTTCGGCAATTTCTCAAAAGCTAGTATGTTGGCTTTTAAAAAGGTGTTCTTGTCAATTAGAAAATCTAGGCAAAGTTGACTGAATGAAATGAAAGTTGTCATAGGAATTATAAAACTTGTCAATTGAAAAGTAACTTTTGTCTGAAACCGGCTTTATTTCCGGGATTACACGCTCGTATCTTTCTGCACGTATTTTTATACACATCAATAAGAGATATTAGCTTTCGCATCGAAACACGTGGAAACAGACAGGGGTCTAAGATATTGAGCAAAGCACACCAACTTTATACCGACCACTCAAAACACAGCAAGACAACTCGACATGATTTGTCAACTATTGACTACAATTTTCCTGCAATTTTCAACAACACAATATCTCATTCCTCATTGTCGTGTCTGTCTCGGCTATTTGATTTCTTTTTACGCAAGAAATTCCCACACAGTGGCTCTGAGAGAATATGGCATATGGTCAAATGACTGTTGGATATTAGTGTGTTTTTGTAACCATCCATTGTGGAGTTGTTTTCAGCTTGTTATGTAGTTGACAATGGTTCGTCAACAAAAACAGTTGGGGTTAAATGCTACCATGGTTAAAATAATTAACTATATCTACGATGGTGCTCCCTGGGTGTCTTCGCATTGTGTAAAGACGGCCGGTTAAGATCTAAAAAATTGCCAAAAAATATGTTGATGGAATTTTTGTTACAAGCTGCATATGTATGATTCTGACTATGAAGACTATGTATGTTCACACCTCTCTGATTTTCGCTTTATACACATGTAAAAACGCACAAGTTGTAACAAACCTGCAGTAGACTTGTAGCATTGCTATTCCAATTACAACTTGTCAACAGGATGTGTTCACACTGCTTGTTGACAAGTTGTCAACGGCTTGTTGAGAACTTGTTACGAGGTAATTTGTCAACAAGTTGTGAGTGACAACCTTGTAGCAACTTGATAAAATAACAGCATTGTTGCAACTTGTTGAGAAGCTTGCTACAAGTCTGTTGCGAACACATCTTGTTGACAAGTTGTGAGATTTTGACGTGTGTAGTTTGGTACTTTTTACATAAAAATATGAAATGAATTCGATGAGAATCAAAGTGCTAAGCACAAGTCGCGTTCCAGCTGTTTCATTACAACGGAAACAGACAACAGTAGAATGTGCAATGCCAAGTATTTTTGCGATCCAATATATCCAGCAGCTAATATTTAACATTCCTTCAGACAAGAAAAGAAATACCAGCTGTGTCACAGTCAGACAACAGCGTTGTTTACCAGCCACTCACAGTTGTTGTTTACGTGTTTTCAAATCATTCATGTTTCCAATGACCTCAAACAACCATGCAGAGTTACGTGCGAACTAGCTCATATCTAGCCTAGCTAGTCTTTCGACCAGCTTTGCTCATTTTGTAAATACATTTGTATTTAACTCGCCCCATAGAGGGTCAAGTTTTAAAATGGGCGCTCTCTGTTTTTTCCCCTATCCAAAATTTTTTAGTTAACAGCTGGAAGTGTGACTGAAGAATGCCAAATGCACGACATTATACAATGATATTTCGCATTTCTATAGCACAAATGTATGTGTATATATCGTATAATATGATTTCTCTTGCAGGGTGTGGCGCGTACGGTACAATCATTTCCATGATCAGCTGGTGTTGTCGTCGAGCAGTGACAGTCGAGTTATTTTAAACAAGATCGTATCTTTGTCATCCGAACCATTTCCGCATCTCGACGACGACGACGATGATGAGGAACACAGGGAGACACACGAGTAAGAATTCACCAAATTCTACAATCTAAACTGCACACGTAAAAATGTCACAACTTGTCAACAAGATGTGTTCGCAACAGGCTTGTAGCAAGCTTCTCAACAAGTCCTAACAATGTTATGTTATCAAGTTGCTACAAGGTTGTCACTCACAACTTGTTGACAAATTGGTCAAAGCGATACAAAATATTCTACTTTCGAGTTATATATTCTACATTTTCCTTCAAGCAAGAAAATTAATTCGTATTCCACCTGTTTTCAGGTCATCATCGCCGCCCGCAGATGGTGTCATAGCAACGTACGAAGAGCACGAAGACAGCGTCTATGCCGTTGAATGGTCATCCGCTGACCCATGGGTTTTTGCATCGCTGTCGTATGATGGTAGATTAGTTATTAATAGAGTCCCGAGGACAGAAAAATATAAAATACTTTTATAGACATTATAATGTATATGTAGTTTTGTAATGGACGGGAAATTTGTGAGAAACAGTAATCTGCTTCGTTAAAGCCCTGGGCAAACTAGGAAACATTGTTGCGGAAACATTGTTTCCTGCCAATGTTTCGCCATGTTTCCCAGAGTGGGCAAACACTAGGAAACATTAGTGAGAAACATACTAGGGAAACATCAAATGTGTCTGAATTTGCTAGGAAACATTTTTGCTTCTCGGGAAGCAAATTTTGTTTCCGCAACAATGTTTCCACGGGTGGGCAAACAGGGAAACATTTGAGGAAACATCGAGAATCACAAATGTTTTCACAACAATGTTTCCTAGTTTGCCCAGGGCTTAAGACTGCATCATTTTTGCGATTACTGTGCGACACAATCTCTTAAAGATGCTGTAAAGTCCGTTCTGCGCAGGCCTACATTCCAATGATCGGGACCCAACCATTGGAATGTTATTAGTACTTCGAACTTTCTTGAACTGAATCTCTAGTCTGTATTCATTTACAAGCATAGCGAACCAAAGAGTATTAAAAATTCAGTATAATATATATCTAATCATATTTTACAAAGAGTTCAAAATGTAACAAAGCGTTTGTTTACATTACGGACTTTACATCATCTTTAAAACTTTCTTTCCCCGTCAATCTCTTGCAAGTATTGCAATGATTTGTGGATTCAATTAAAAATTAGATACTAATGGTTTCATTGTGATAATTTGTTCCAAACTTGTTACAACTGCATGGGAACAAGCAGTGCGAACACAACAAACAACTTGTGCGTTTTTTGCGCATGTACTGGATCTCACCACACAACTTTCTTAAAACGCTATCAAATCATTCCCGTCATGTGCGCATGCGTAAACCTAACCTTTTCCATTTCTTTCTTACGACCGTCTCTTTTTTCCTTTCGATGACCGCTGGTTAGTAGAACTGCTTTTCTTATTTCGATTTTTATTTTTCACATTCACCTCGGCGTAATAATGAACACCAGTTTTCATTTTCCGCGTCGACTTTTGTTTTTTCTACAAAAGAGGAAAATATGTTCATGTTGTAAGTGAGTTGGTAAGTGGGTGTAATCATCTTTACTTGCAGCTAAGCTGAATTACGAAGGACGCAGCTCAACCTGCGTGAATTTGGTAACCACAGCCTGTGTAACGGACATTAAATACAGAACTTGAAACTCCTTGAATTTGAAAAAAAAAATTCATGGTGTTAAAAGTCCTTGAATTTATAAAGAAGTACTTGAGTTACTTAAAAAAAAGTCCTTCAGTTCTTGATGCTTTAGCTCTTGGATATTTTCTGCATTTTGTTCTTCTGCAAGCTTAACCATCTAAATCACTCGTTTCGTTCTTGTAATAATCATGACTTGTATTTATGTATCGTGTTGTAATGTCCTAACCAATTTTGATCGATTCTAACTAGTTTAATTTTTTTAATCTAGTCTCTGTAATATGTTTTTTTATTCTATGAACCAGAATTTGTATCTCTGTTTGAATAAAGTTCGTTAATATAAACGAAGCTTGTAAGCGATTTCTCCACAACAAAAACAACAGCAAACCATGTTGTATAAATAAAATACCTTTGGTATAACATTATCACATTCTTCTTCTAACGATTTCCTTTTCCGTTGTTTGTGCTTCTGCTTTTTTAAACCTGAGAAACAATCAGCAAATGAAGTCATTAGCGACAGAGTGACGTCAAGTACAGGAAGGGGAATACAAACAATCAAATCAACAAGCAATTTTAACAGTTCGTAATGAGAGGAATTTAATTAGTAGCGGATATGGGTGGATTCCAGCGACACTGTAACACGTGGTGGTCAACAAGGCTTAACTTTGTTTATACCGGGAAACTTTAGCAGGGCCATCTCTTAATATTATAACAACCGAGTAACTACAGCAGGCTTTAGCAGAACAGTTTACCACTGATAGAGCTATCCAGTATAAATAAAGTTAGTTTAGTTTAGGTTTCCTCCTGTAGTAACATTGGATCAATAAGAGATTATCCTTACTGGACCTCTAGGAAGAACAGTTTAGAACCGATAGAGCTATCCAATATAAATAAAGTTAGTTTAGTTTAGGTTTCCTTCTGTAGTAACACCTAAAACAAAAATGTAAGATTGATGCAAATGCAGTCCATATTATTCTGTTTTCTTTAAAAATCCCACATAGATAGCCCAAAAAACACACAAGTTGCTGATGTTCTTCAACGCGGGTTTTTTTCCGAACTGGTTTTTCACTCATAAGATAACTTTGCTATTTATGACGAAGTATTTCTAAAATTTGTATATTCTGAAAGACCACTTGAACTAGTATCCTAGGGGCATAATAAAGCCCGCCTTAATAAACAATCGGCTGAAAAATATGAAACTTTTACATGGAATAAAGCTGGCTTTTTCTTACTGAATTTAATGAATTTCCGCGTAGGGACTGGATCGTACCTACAAGACGATCAAGCCCGAATGATCGTTCCAGTATTTACAGAGTTCAGTGGTGCGAACACATCCTGATATTGGCTTGACACCACAACCTTGTTACAACTTTATCTTCAGATCTGAAACAACTTGCGCGCTTTTACATGCCGACAACAACTGTATATGACGTCACAATGCGTCACAGACCGCTGACTTCATTGACGTAAACGAACATATGTTCAAATACAATTTTGAAGTGAGCTCGACGGCCATTTCTGAGGTCTGTGGATCAACGCAAAATCTTCTCCTCTTTGCAGCGAATTAAAAACATAATTAACAATCTGAAGCGTGTTTTAAAAATTCATTAAAGAGAGAGAACGTTTATGAAACTCGTGACAAGTTTCGATAATTAACACTTGATGAAATATGTGTAACTCTTGAGAACAAAAACTTTGTTTAATCTTGGGCTAACACACCCAA
Source organism: Paramuricea clavata (assembly GCA_902702795.2). Lineage (NCBI taxonomy): Eukaryota > Metazoa > Cnidaria > Anthozoa > Malacalcyonacea > Plexauridae > Paramuricea > Paramuricea clavata. Next base: position 10,276 of record CACRXK020000063.1, read on the forward strand.
GGCTTCTGTATGCAAATATTTACAAATTACCGAATTAGTCTTACAAAAAGCTGTCAAGTTAAGATTATCATAATTTATGATTTTGAAGATGTAATTAAATAAAGTTAGTTTAGTTTAGGTTTCCTCCTGTAGTAACACTGGATCAATAAGAGATGATCCTTACTGGACCTCTAGGCAGAACAGTTTAGAACTGATAGAGCTATCCAGTATAAATAAAGTTAGTTTAGTTTAGGTTTCCTCCTGTAGTAACACTGGATCAATAAGAGATGATCCTTACTGGACCTCTAGGAAGAACAGTTTAGAACTGATAGAGCTATCCAGCATAAATAAAGTTAGTTTAGTTTAGGTTTCCTCCTGTAGTAACACTGGATCAATAAGAGATGATCCTTACTGGACCTCTAGGCAGAACAGTTTAGAACTGATAGAGCTATCCAGTATAAATAAACTTAGTTTAGTTTAGGTTTCCTCCTACAGTAACACCGGCTCAATAAGAGATGATCCTTAATGGATCTCTAGGAAAAATCTAAGAGATGAACTTTGAAAAAAAGATTATCAAAATTGTTCTAGGAGAACCAATGGATCATTGAAATCATGTATCGGTAGTATCAAAAGCTTTGATGACGCCTTAAGTAAGTGGGGGTGTAATCATCTCTACTTGCAAGCTGAGAGCTAAGCTGAATTGCAAATGCTATCCGTACATGCAGTGTAAACGCAGCCAAAAATATCACGGAGTCTTTAATGACTTCAAGGACTCAACACTGTATATGCATGAAAAAGCAACAATGATTTATCACACATTTCCGAAAATATTGCTAAGACGATATGATTTCTCAGTTCTTGTTACTGTTCAGGAAATGTTCAAAATATAATTTCAATCCTTTCAAACGGTTTGTCAACTGTTCCTAAAGACATATAGCTACAGTGTTCTCAAGTAAACTGACACTAGAAAATTCGCAACCAGCTCGTAGTCTCACATCGAAACTTAGGCTACAAATTCGCAGATTGACATGCAGTAAATTCATTGCAAACAACATTTGATAACAAATATTTATAAAAATGCTCCTCAGACCCCTTACTTCTTAAATATCATTTTCAATATTTTTATCTTTAGGTTTCTTCACCATTAACTATCATCTCATACAATTTGTTTCCCCATACTGTTTGTGAAAATATCTGATAAATCATTAAACATGCATGCATATACTCCAGCTATAATTCTCATAATCTTTCACGAGTGTTTGACAGTTTGCGTTAAATTATAGGGCTCTATTCGAATCATTTATCATTTAGATGCTATAGCCTATAGGCTATAAAATCCTCTCAAGTAACTCTTTATATATTTTCATTTTCTTTATAATAAACTTATAATAAAAACTTTGCAGTAAATTTAGTATGCTTGAAACATTATTTTAATGATGTTACGCCAACGGGGTTTCCGAATTCCGAGTATGATAGGACTTTCCTAGTATATGATTTTCCTGGTATATACATGAGTTTTCTGTTAAGGAAGTTGATCACACTATTAAGAAACACCATGATCTGCTCAATGCCTTTCGGTGGTAAAAAAGTCTTAACACTATCCTATAAGATATCAAATTTAAAATGCTCCTTATTTAAGATGTTCCTTACTTAGTCTTAGGAATCATTTTCAACATCGTTCCACGGAACGCCTCAAGATTGATCTTCAGGTCTTCAGGATCACTCTTACACAAACTTATATTTATTTTTATTTTATTTTCCAAATACGGCCAGCCCTGAATAGCGAGGGGTCAGAAGGTGTAACAAGCTCAGAAATCATGCATTTAAATGATTCTGGTATTCGTTGCTTGCAAGAATACGTGTTTAGGAAAAGAGTTTCATTGAGCTATATATAATTTGTGGATAAAATGATAGTCTAGGACTATGAGCTTCGGTTCTACAAGAGATTTGTTTAAAAGTATATGGTACACTCCGCACTTAATTCATGATGAATCAACATTGAAAACAATATCTCATGAGATATTAAACATGCATGTACCTTAGACGTCTTAGATATCATTTAACATTTATGTATATTGGCACTGTTTACCAGTCTTGATTATAAACTATTTCATGCATCTACTAAATAGTCAACGGCAATAACTGTTTATACCATTCTTCATTAACTTCTCAGTACAATTTAAGAAAGACATTGGTCGACTATTGCTTCAAACTTTATTCCAAACAGTATTTTGATCCTTTTCCAATAGTTTCCTAACCTTTCCTTGCATGACGCACTTTCTAAGCATATTATCTACATATAGTAAATATTTGGCGATAGTAGATGAACCAGAGAATATTCGATGATAGTACAAAATGTTCCTTAGATATCATTCCACACAACTACTTGAAAAATACAAGGAGAACTTCGACATTTCGAGCTCTTCGGGAAGTTTGTAGTCGACTACTAATGTCTCGACAAACTGCCTTCGCTCCAAACGTCGAAGTTCTCCTTGTATTTTTCAGGTATAGTTGTATCCCTATGAATCCAAAACTTTCTTATTCTATTGTGACTGCTACCCAGTCAAACTCTGATAAGCCTATAGTTTACACTATCAAAGTTTCTGATATCACAATAGAAATTTCCATAGTATAATGGTAATTTCTACGTTTTGAAGGATTTGAAAGAAACGTTTAAGCAAACTAAATTAATGTCAATGACACCTGACCGCGTATAGCTCAGTTGGCAGAGTATTGGGCTAGTATTCCAAAGGTCGTAGGTTCCATTCCCACCGTGGCCAGGCATATTTTTCAGGCCTGCCCGGTGTGGATATGCACTCAGAGTAACATCACACAAGCAAACTGAATTAATGTTAAACACAGAGTCATTAATTTCCCTCAAACATTTCTCATAGAAATCCTTCAAAACCTGTGTAAAAATCCTACTATGCATGATCGCAGAAACTTTGAAACTAGTGTAAACCACGCTTTATGAGTATCGATGAAAGTCTTATATCGAGAGTAAATTTAGCAAACACTACAAACACTATTTGACAACAAAGGCAGGGCTGAAGGTAGTTAACGCCTACAATGTCCCTTTGTTGTCGTACTTATCCTAGTTAGCAAAAGAGCCTTAGAAATTCACGAGCACTTTAATACCGTTCGCATGCCAGAGAATACTGTGAGCTAATTGGCAAAACGCGACCCCCTTGAACTGGCCAATGAGAGGAGAGCAGTCTCACGCTCGTCGCACGCCACTGCTCATGCTTACGCTGGTCGCGAGCAAAGTGTTTGGATTGACCAATGAGCTTGAAGCGATCCCACGGTCCAAAGAATGATATTGAATAGAGGAGTCTTGTGGGAGGGAAATCATAAACAATCAACGGTGTCAATATTTGTTAGACACAATAGACCGAGGGATTTTCCCATGGCTCCAAGCTATAAATAAATGAAACATTAAAAAGATAGCTTATTTTGCGGTTCGGCTTCTCAATCGCAAACACGCTCGTGCCTGACACGCTTCGAAAAGACAACAAACACACCGTACTAGCAATATGGGACTAGATAACCTCAAATCAGATGGAAAGAACACAAACAAAGAATCTAGAAAGGTAAAAGACTATAAACTTATTAATAACAATAATATCTTTAATTTATCTCACGAAGAAGAAACCAAATCTTAGCGCACTATGTCAAGAACATAACAAAGTTACATCCTCCAAAACGTTTTCATTTAGCAAAACTTTTCCCAAATTTGAATCTCGCTACAACGAAGGAACTTTCTATGAGAATTAAACCGTTTTTACCGATATTCGGCTGAATTGAAAGAAGGTAGAAATATAGAAGGTATAACTCCACATTGAAAAGTTTAGAGTATGTGTGAAATCTGTGTCCCATCTTTACGCAAAGTAAAGTGGAATTAAGTCCATAACTCATGGAATTAGCGAAGACCAAATTTTGAAGAAATGAATTTTCGCTATATCTTCGTTGGGTCAGTGAATGATACAGGTAGAACAGCAAGAGTCACTCAATACCAAAATAATATAATAATTTTGCTTGTTTTTTTCCCAATATGCAAAACAAAGAATTCACATGATCAATATTATAAACACAGCCAACATATGGCATATCATATGCTTGCGCTGCTAAGTATATATTTTGAACCAAATTAGAATTTATAAATTGCCTTAAATATTTCAAGCTTGCAAGTTCGATATAAAACTTCGTATCAAACTAACTATTGTTAACTAGAGAATATGGTCATGCAATTATTTGCGTTTTAATCTAAGTTTTTGCGAATGTTTTACTGTATACAGGAAATTATATAATCAGTCTTTAAAAAAGTTTGAAAGAGCGAAGCAAGATTTTATCATGGTCATGAATTTGCGATGATATCTATTACAACGTATTTATATCTGAGCTAGCACTATATGATGAATTTATATTGTAAAATCCAAATCCGCTTCTAGACCTGTCCAAAATTTATGAATAAATTCTTTTTATTTTCCTGCATATTTTGTCATAAACATAATTTGTGGTTAATTTGTTTACGTGGACGAAAAATGTTACAAATTAACATCATTAACGATCCTAAATTAGATCAGAATAAATCACGAACTATATATTTAATATTGCAAAGAGAATATATTTATTCAAATACATTGTATTTTTTCAGATTAAGAAACCGTTGATTGAAAAACAGAGACGCAAACGGATCAATGACAGTCTCCACGAACTCAAAAGCTTGGTTTTGGAAGCTTTACATAGAGATGTAAGTTTAACTTTAATTTTTAAACCAAATCTTCGGTGTAAATATGTATTCTTTAATATATACTGTTGAAGCAATCAGTAGATGTCATATTACAAACTTTAGCAAGGTTTGAAACAGCTCATCAGTACAATTTATACTGAAAAACGAAAAGAAGAAAATAACTTTGTATATCGATAGCAAAAAAGTCAAATAGAATTTGCGCGGAAAAAAGGCAGTCTAGAATTAGAACAATTTATCAATCTTGTAAATGAATAATTTATATTATATATATATACTTTTATTATAAATTTCATACATCATGCATTTGACTTTATCACTTTAAATCGTAATATACACAATATTTCCAAAGAATATACACTGTCATTTATTTCGCTGTTAAAAAAGTTGCAATTGATGTATCAATTACATGAGCAGCCATTTCTAGCCTCGATCGCACGCGCTATTTCTGACACGTGGCGAATAAAGAGAGACAATCACGCGTGCATCTAGCGAACATAATATAACTCCATTCTTATAAATGCCGGAAAACACCTTAATCCTACGCTGACGAGGGTGGGAAGTTGAAGTTCAGATTTTTTTCCGCTTTGCTTACAAAACTCTTCGGAGGCAAACAAATAAAAAAGTTCCACACATCACAAGGAGTTAAAACTATCTCGATAGCTTGGCAATTTATTTCCAAATGGGCAACGTACATGAAAAACGTAAAGAAAAATTAATCCGAATTTACATGCAAATCTTTCCAAATGATCAATACCTCTAAATCGCCAATAGCAAACAGAAATTGCACATTATTTAATTTAACAAGAAATATAATGAGGACAAAATTTATTATGCCCGGCAAGGAATGACGGAAAAGGTTGATGGAAGGATGCAAGCTCATGCAAGAGTTAATTATTAAACAAGGACTATTTCCGTTTATTTTAGCGCACCTACAATAGCATGTGTCGGTTGACGCAACTATGACGGCATAGAGTTCGCTCGCGTTTCCGTGCGTCAGAATAGGACTGTGTTTTGGAGTTGTAAGTGGTACGAAGCCCCTAGATATTGTAAAGGAACAATTCTTATGAATGTCTATCTGATTATATTCTAGATCTCGCTTTATGAAAAGATGGAAAAAGCAGACGTCTTGGATTTGACTGTCAACTACCTGAAATCCGCCCAATCGGCGAAACAGCAGCAGGACAACACAACCGGTTTGGCGAGTTACCAAGCAGGTTTTCGAGAATGTCAAGATCACATGACTCGAGTACTTATCACAGATCCGACAATCAACGCGAACCAAAAGTCACAAATTATCTCGCACATTGCAAGTTCTCGACCGGTGATGACATTAAATTTACCCCGTCCTATCCACAGTTTTGCACCAAATGTCACGACTTATCCACAATTCACCACCACGCCACCGCCATCACCTATCCCATCACCGACCGCGAGATTGGCAGTATCGCCCATCGAAGGCCTAACGTTGTTATCGCAGACAGCAGAACTGAAACCAAACAGAAGACTTTCCTACCACGAAACCTCTGCGAGACCTGAATCAGTTTGGCGACCTTGGCAGACGACAGGATTGATTTAAATAACATTTGTTCCAATTTCGAGCTGGACTTGATATACATTTGTATTATATAGAAATAATTATTTTTAAATGTTGTTTTATATTTTAACTTAAATAAAGAGATAAATTTTATACTATTAAAACTGTCTTAAATATCCCTTTCTTATACGCACTATACGTTTTGCAGAATAAAAACCACGCATAGTATTATGGAAGTTGCGAAAAAGGCGTAAAACGCCAAGTAATAGCACCAATACACGCGGGATATCATTCGTGTTTAATCACGCGTGACGCGTGTCAGCACGTGGCCATTTCAATAAGTTGTTTGGTCGTGCAAAGTTATTACATTTTCTTGAATGTAGGCTAACATGATCTGAAATTTTTCATGTCTTTAAGCACTATCCCAGTAATTGAGGAGTCGATGTATAAGAACAGATCAGTTACACGAGTAAAACTCACACAGCTTTTCAACAAGATGTGTTCGCACTGCTTATTTCCAGTTGTTGACAACATTGCTATCACTTTGTAAGTTGTAACAAGGTTGATGAGGCCAACAGACTCGCAACAAGTTGTTCCAACAAGTCTGATATCGTCTGCACGTAACAAGTTGTTAACAAGTTGATGACAACAAGCTTGTAGCAACTTGTTACGAACAGCCTGTACTAGTCTAGTTAGAACAAATTGTAGCAAAGTCTGTTACCGTCATCAACCTTGTAACAAGGTGATAACAACTTGTTCCAGACTTGTCACAACAACTGGGAACAAGCAGTGCGAACACATCTTTACTTACTTATCAGTTTGTAAAAGCCTTAACTTCAAATCAAATTATTAATCCACGACGTTTATTTAGTAATTAGTGCACAAATCAGTCACTAATCCCCAGACATTAACAAAGTCATGAGGTTTTAATAAAACTTTCTTCTCAGACCTTCTGAAAACTTGTGTAGACAGTTCAACGCTAACCACAGACAAGTGAGATTTGTTTAACTTTCAACCGCCACTCAAAGGTATTTTTAGAGAGGTTGTGTCAAAAAATTCTCAAAAAAGGAAGTTTTTATTTGGGATGGTTGTTGGTGATGTGTGTGTGCTTTGCATATAAATTTGATGCGGCACGTGCGCTATTGTCATTAGATCTTGCGCGGGAATGTATATTGTAGTCCCGTGACTGTCTTGTGTTGTATATGCCTTGTGTAGTTAATCCCTTGATTGTGAAATGATTGTAGGATTGTAGTTGGTTGTTTTAAAGATATAGTGTTTCCAATGGCCAGTGTGGGTAGAGACGATCGCCAGGATTTTTTTTGGAGGGGGCAACTAATAATTTGTGAGTCACAATTTTAGGGGTCAGGGGGTATGCTCCCCCGAAAAAAATTGAATTTTGGGTCTCTGAAACGACATTTGGACTCACTCACACTCAATGAGTGCAAGTTCAATCTGAGCTTCTCTCGAGGGTTATTGCTGTTTTTGAAGAGCTGGAGGGTTAGTGTCGTACCTTACTATGTGATTACTCGCCCTCCAGCTATTCAAAAACAGCATTGACACTCAAGAGAAGCTCAGATTGAACCTCCACTCATTTTTATATTAAAAAGTTCAGTATAGACTCTACGAGCAGATGGAACCCTTACAGCAATTTAACATATGATTTCACATGTGAAATCCACATATGGAGTTGGAACACTTCACATGTGAAATTTAAATGAGGATTTCACATGTGATTTGATTTCACATATGAAATTTTTACATGTGAATTAAGGATTTCACATGTGTTTCACGAATGGGAAATTCATATGTGAAATACGATTTTCACATATGAAATTTTGATTCCACATGTGAATTCACTGTTTCACTGCGTGTGAAATCATATGTGAAATTTTCGTAAAGGAATCTCATCGAACTGTTTTACATTTATCCCAACAGTAAACAAGGTCATCTATTTGTTTGAGAACAGCATATATGCACTATATTTCTAAAGTTAACGATAATTGTTTGCTTTCCCATGACGGTTTGAAAACGACAAACCACTTGTGCAGGTGCTGCATTGTGTATCCGACATTCCGCAACGGAAGAGACTTAATATATTTACAATATCATTCGGTGCGCACAATTACTTATAACTAATATACGAAGCAGGCAACTAGGAACTTGCCTCAAGGGTACTGAAGTAAAGACTACAGAGCTGAAACTAAATATAAATATGCTTTTTCCAAGTATTCAATTATGCTTTTTGGATGCAAATGAGCACGGGTTTTTATAAAAACAACTTTGAAAAACATCGAAGTTTTTGCAACAACAAAGTTAATTTTTGGTATACGAGTTACAATTCCCAAATAGTCATCTCTGTGACCCAGATTCATAAAAAGAACAAATAGACCTTACTCATGGACTTCTAAGAAGAGCAATTTGGAGTGAACTGGTTGTGCACGTGATTCAATATAAATAATTAAAGGTAGTCAAGTTTAGGATTTCCATAATATATACCTATAGAGACGATCACTCTCTGCATGGAGAGAAGAGTAAATTGGTATTGATAGAACTATCCAGCATAAATTAAGTTAGTTTAGTTTAGGTTTCCATTTAAAAACACTTGACCAATAAGAGATGACCCTTACTGGACATCTGGCAAGAACAGTGTAGAAATGACAAATTAATACATATAAATGAAGTTAGTTTAGTTTAGGTTTCCATTTAAAACGACTTGAAATATCTATATAGTTTATAAATAAATAACACTGGAACAATATACAATGCTCTATATAGGGTAGGAGAAAAGTCTAGATCTGTACATCATGCATAAAGCGCTCCAATATAAATAAAGTTAGTTAAATTTAAAGTACGCAATAACAATGATTAACTACAAACAAGACGTGACACTCTTGTAAACCATGCAGTGATCAAAAACATTTTATAATAACCATGCGTCGTCGTGCAATCCAGTATGAATCACCACATAAAAGTTCCCACAAGTTTGAACAGCTATAAAAGACTACTCCGACAAATACAATTCAAACAATTTAACCTCACAGCATCAAACTTGCACAAACATTAATCTCACATATTTGTTGCGAGCACAACAAAAACCTTCTGTATGTTTTAAAGTGTTTACAGCGAAGATTGAAAGAACTTATCGCGTTGTTGGTTTTCAAAGAACAGGTGGTATATTGAAATAGATATAGAAGAAGACCCCGAGTGGTCTTGTAAATCATTTTCCGCACGAAATTATCTCAAGTGCAGCTATGCCATTTATGGTTATTATATGCTTTTTAGTGAATACTCGCAGACGATTCTACAGCAAAAGGAGATGAATGCAGTCTTTCGTGCAACAATTACACAATTATATAAAATGAAGAAAATGGATATGTTTGTTGTGTTACTATGTGTGCAATGTTCAATCTGCACGTCAACTAAAAATTGGCAATCTAAGATAGCATAACAAAGGAATTCAAAATTGTATGACATTCAAATGAGTGGCTTTATTCTAAAATCTTGATATTTACCCATAAGCTATACATGGCAGTACCCTAGTCAATCTCGTTCCCCGAGCCTGCGATCCTCGGGAAGGAACGCGAGGCGGGTATATATACATGAACTAGTTGGTTAGAGCTCGACAACTGTCTCTCTGTAGCCCAGTTGGTTAGAGCTCGACAACTGTGTCTCTGTAGCTCAGTTGGTTAGAGCTCGACAACTGTCTCTCTGTAGCTCAGTTGGTTAGAGATCGACAACTGTTTCTCTGTAGCTCAGTTGGTTAGAGCTCGACAACTGTCTCTCTGTAGCTCAGTTGGTTAGAGCTCGACAACTGTCTCTCTGTAGCTCAGTTGGTTAGAGCTTGACAACAGGCCTCTGTAGCTCAGTTGGTTAGAGCTTGACAACTGGCCTCTGTAGCTCAGTTGGTTAGAGCTTGACAACAGGCCTCTGTAGCTCAGTTGGTTAGAGCTCGACAACTGGACTCTGTAGCTCAGTTGGTTAGAGCTCGACAACTGGACTCTGTAGCTCAGTTGGTTAGAGCTCGACAACTGGCCTCTGTAGCTCAGTTGGTTAGAGCTTGACAACAGGCCTCTGTAGCTCAGTTGGTTAGAGCTTGACAACAGGCCTCTGTAGCTCAGTTGGTTAGAGCTTGACAACTGGCCTCTGTAGCTCAGTTGGTTAGAGCTCGACAACAGGCCTCTGTAGCTCAGTTGGTTAGAGCTTGACAACAGGCCTCTGTAGCTCAGTTGGTTAGAGCTCGACAACAGGCCTCTGTAGCTCAGTTGGTTAGAGCTTGACAACAGGCCTCTGTAGCTCAGTTGGTTAGAGCTCTGCACTGGAATCACAGGCAGCAGGTAGCTCAGTTGGTTAGAGCTTGACAACTGGCCTCTGTAGCTCAGTTGGTTAGAGCTCGACAACAGGCCTCTGTAGCTCAGTTGGTTAGAGCTTGACAACAGGCCTCTGTAGCTCAGTTGGTTAGAGCTCTGCACTGGAATCACAGGGCAGCAGGTTCGATTCCTGGCTATAGGTCTAAAAATTGTACAATATCCTTCAACTAATATTCAATCAAGTGTGATGACAACAAAATCTTGATAAATTATATAATGACCAATTTTGTCAATTGCCAGTGACATTGTCCAACAGATGAACCTGACCTTGAAAAAACACAATGTTTTTTTTTTATAATATACCATTCGTTGTGTTACTCAAGCGGCAACCAGACTTAAAAAAGTACGTTTTAATCTGCAAAATAAAACTAAAACGAAGAGATTTTAGATGGTACACCAAAGAGAAACTGACGCCTGAAGGTCAGAAAGTTTTGCTTATATAATTGCTGTAAATTTGGCGTCATGTTTTAAAGCGTAATTGATAATTGTATTTTAATGAACATTTTTTCCTATTGTTTTACGTTTCTCAACCGTCAAATGCATTTAAAAGGCAGCTAATTTTATAAACTATAGAGAATAATGCTAAAACAAAGTAATTTTGAGAGAAAACGATGTTTGGTTTTGAACGCTTTCCATCGCCAATACGTGACATCGAAAAAGGTTGCCTCATAATAAAATACGAAAATAAAATGGAGAAGCAGAATTATCATGAAGAACAGCAAGCATCCCATGATCTCAAGAGCAGGGTGTGTAGTTTAGACAGAATGTGAGCTCGCGTGTCGGTATGTATGGGTTAATTAAAGACTGTATGATATAGCATAATAACATGGTATCTATCTTGTGAGTAGTGCATGGGTGGGAACAATGAATACGCCTGGAAACATAGCATATTATCACTGCGTGGTCAATGTGAAGGGAAAATATTTGAGTCAGGTAGCGAAAGCGAGCTATGCACAATCATGGACATAACTGGTTCAGACTCTCTTTTAAGTCTCTACATGCATACAGCAGTATAATTGAATATTAAATATATAATAAATGTTAATTGTAATGTTAGCATACAATATACACCACGTCAGTACGTGGCCAATGTGAAGGTAAATTGTTTGAGTCAGCACAATCTTGGACATAACTGGTTGAGACTCTCTTTTTCTCTATATTAAATTCGCATACTCCTTATATGATAAATGTACACACGTAAAAACGCACAAGTTGTAACAAACCTGCAGCAGACTTGTAACAATGCTGTTCCAACAACATGTCGACAGGATGTGTTCGCACTGCTTGTTCCCAGCTTGTTGACAACTGCTACAAGGTTGTTGAGCTCAACAGACTTGTTACAAGTTATTCCAACAACTTGTTATCGTCTTGCAATTCAACAATTTGTCAACAAGTTGCGAGTGACAACCTTGTAGCAACTTGATAAAATAACAGCATTGTTACAACTTGTTGACAAGCTAGCTACGAGCCTGTTGCGAACACATCTTGTTGACAAGTTGTGAGATATTTACGCGTGGTGCTCATATACTGCAAGAATTTTAAGCTAGTGTTTCTTTGGATTGTTATACACGGGACATTTCAAGCTCTAGATTAACAAAATAAAGCCCGTTTGATGAGTGTTCCAACTATGTTTTAACTTCAATAGAATACATGATAGTGTTGGGAAAGCATTAAGAACAGCTAATCATGGTCGCGTGACTACCAAGTCCCGTGCTTGTTTAACCCACAGGCTTTATGTTCAATACAAAATCTCAACAAAAAAGCCCCCTGTGGAGTCCGACACGCGCGCAAAACCGTGCCCCATTTTTTCCCACAGATTTGCCCATCATCAAAATAGTTTAAATTACAAAATCACCATGAGAAACGGTTATATACTGCATGTGGCTCGTTCCTAACAACAGAAAACACCATGCATGATGTCGTGATCACTATAGTATTATAGTCTCTCATCCACAAGCCATGCAAATCATTTCGCCAAATTGACTTCCTGTTCACAAATGTATGTCTCAAAACATTTGTGGAAAGATACAATGATAATCGTTATACGTCAAAGAAGTATCGAAGTTCTGTTGGTATTAATTCCTAACTTTTACTAACTTAATGCAACATCATTCTTCATCATCACCCTCAATCTTTCACCAAAGTTAAGAAATTCTGTGTCCAAAAATCTCACATTACCTAATTCGCATAAGTTTTCAATATGTACATATATAGCCCGAGTATTAGGTCATTTTTCCCTTCCTTAAATGCAAGCCAGGCTAGTATAAATACAACAAATGATATTGTATGCTAACATTACAATTAACATTCAATTATTTAATATTCAATGATTTATACTTCTGCATGCATGCATGCATACAATAAATTAAAATGGAATAACAGGGAGACTCAACTTATATTTTCTCAATCTGATAATTGACAATCACTTGCTGAACGACAATTCTCAGACGTGGAAAGGGGTTCATTTAAGGTAGGAAGTAAATAAAACGAGAGGAGAAGTTATATTTTTATACTTGCTCGTAGAAGTGTCGACATTTCTAGAGACATGAGTACAGTTGATATGCTTTCTCAGTTGCCTCGTATAATGCTTACTGTATTACCTTGCATGTGGAAGGGATGTATACGAACAGCTTAAATTTATATATAATTAATTAATACAATTGTTTGAAAGAAATTCATTGAAATTCAAAAAAAATGTTCGTGCCTTTTCACATATTTTAAACGATAAGAATATATTTATAGTCCAGAATCTAAGTGTTTAATTACTGTTTTCATGCCTGCTCAACCCTAACTGTCCGGCTTATTGGTATACAAGCAGTCCCCGCCCACAGGAATACAGGAATAGCCCAGAACACACCTTATCTCGTGACCAAAATCTTCAATATCTGAATATACAATTCCTATAGTTACTGAGCTGCACTTTGTACGCTATCATATCACAACATTTTTCAATGTCCTGCACCAAAGCAAAGCTCACTAATATTGGAGATAATTTTATAAATAATATTTGTAATTGTAACAAGCTAATAGTGGTAGCTTACTTTAAATGAGTTTCAAATATTATCAGAACATCATAACTATATTTTGCAACTAGAGACATAATTGCTCTACCTTGCGTAGCCATTATAAGAAAAAATATCTTGATGGTTAAATAAAAAATCTATACGATCAATTATTTGTAATTTGGCGAACTTGCGAGAAAACGAAGGTCAAGGAAAGCCTTTGGTTGCTTGACATGGTTCAAAGCCTTGCATAAAAAACAACTAAAAAATGAGTGATATAAAAGGCCACCTGCAATCCACCCAATATCATTTAATATTAAATATAGATATTCGTCTTATATTTTAAGGCTGAAAGCCATGCACTTTTTATACTATGCATATTGGTTGTGTATAATGGGACACCGCATGGTTGATTGAATCTATTGTCTCCAGCTTCTAGCAAAGTTTACAACAAAAAAAACAATGAAAAACCCCAATAAACTAAAGATCGAGTCATAAAGATATATAATAGAATTATAGCATAAAGATATGATGTAATATAACTAGTTATAGTTACATTACATTACATCATATCAGCAACACCACAAACACCATATTCACCTGAGTACGTAACACCAACACACACAAAAAGTATCATATCTTAGAATATATTGATATCGAAGGAACTAGACTCAGTTCCGAAATATCACCAACTCTAAACGACTTGACCTCGTAGCTCAGTTGATAGAGCATTGGACTAGTATCCCAAAGGTCGCGGGTTCAATTCCCACCGTGGTCAGGCAAACTTTTCAGCTTGCCCGGTGTGGATGCACACTCAGAGTAACATCACAAACATTATATTCACCTGAGTACATAACACCAACACAGACAGAAAGTATGTATCTTAATTGTATATCTCAAACTCATTAATAATTCATGAGTAGCCAACCATATTCTGCTTTATTTTGCTCACATGATAATACTGGATAACCTAGTGAAGTAGATTGATCCAGTCCTAGGATAAGGCAGACTGTTTGTTTCATTTGTACTGTCAAAGCTGCATCTCTGAATGACTGCAGACTTTGTATAATTGTACACATTCACTTTATGGCTATTTCAAATTGGTTGCGAAGTATCAGGTCACAGGGGCTGATACAATGGCGCAATAATAATATCTACCTAAATGCAGTGTGAACCTGCGTCATTATTTGCTATTTTCCTAAAGTCTCTTCCTCTAATCTTAACTATTTACAAAGTAGATAATTAACGTCCCGCCTGCTTGGAGCCATCACCATCTTCAGTCAGTCATCACATGACATCGCGAGCTATATATACAATCACCAGTAAAAATCGTTACGAATTTCAAATCGTTCAAAAATTACAACACTTCAAACAACCAATAAATATAAGGAAAGGGTTACTGAACCCTAACCAATTATCATGCTAGAATCAGCCAATCAGATGCAAGGAAGACAGGAAGTTAACCAATCAGATGCAAGATAGATATGGCCTTAGCCATGGTAGGTCAGAATCAACCAATCAAAAGCAAGGTGCGCAGGAAGTCAGCCAATCAGAATGTATTTTTAGTAGAGCATGTACTGGTATTTCCTCTCGCGTGGGTGAATGGCGTGTGCTCATTTTCAGCATGATACGTCCACGCGAGGGCACGAGCAGACAACGGTTAAGTGGTTGTCCTTGAGAGTCGAACCTCAGTTGCTGTGATCCTGCCGAAGTGAGGTGAACACTACACAAAGCATATTTAACCACAAACTTAACTCACACAATAATGGGGTTAGAACAGCTCAAGAGGTCTTTGGATGACAAGGTGAATCCAAACCATCACGGCCAAGCTGGTGTTTTAAAGGTCAGTATCCTCTTATACATTGATGCTGGTTGTAAACTTGAAGTACACACCAGCACTGAATCGAAAGGTCTCGTTAATAAATCTCGTTTCATTTATCAACGACAACTTAATTTTGGGCTATCCCAGGGATTTGTAAAGAAGAGCAGTTCAATACAGGGGTCATACAATTCGCATGCTCCACCGTTGTTTTGCATGTAATTTAAAATTTTTAACCGACAACATCATCTTAGGAACGACATGGGAATTTAAGCTTACTGCTACATCACGCTGACTGTATTAGCAGTAAGACTGCTTTCATAGAAGTTCGTATCTGCATGCTTAGCATGACAGCTGCTCGACTAACATTTCATGAGCTAATTAAATATTCAAAAATGATTCAGCATGATTTGCTCAGTAATCGTTACAGCAATAAATAACCTAATGGCGTTTCCTTCAACGTTAATAATTAAGGGAGCGGGTTAATATTCAGCCATAGTACCCTACTGGAGCATGTGTTAATATATAGAGTTAGCAGTTTCCTAATGTTCGTTAGACCTCGAGATAACTCCGGGTAATTCTCTACACAGAAAAACAAGAAGCCTCTGATGGAAAGAGTTCGACGACGAAAGATAAACAATTATTTAGAAGAGCTAAAGCGTTTGGTGTTATCTGCACTCAACAAAGAGGTATGAAACCACATTGTAATCCCCGACATCTCAAATATATTACACCGCCGTGTTTAGCAAAGGGTTCACTGAGCAGGCAGAATCCAGGCGATGTCAAAACTTCACATTAACGAGCCCCCTAGGAAGAAGGAACACAATCAAAGAACGGCATGCACAAAATCCCTCTAACCAGCCAAAAAAATACATCCTCACTTCATATCTGAGCTTAAAGCAAGCAACGGCTTTCGCAATTCAAATATTCAAACTTGCCGCCGCCATAGACAAGTTAACGGATAAACACGCTGTAGGGACACTTCACATATTTAATCAGTTCAATATCACATTGAGTATGTTTTATACGCTCGTGGTTACCCCATTCAATATAAAACCTAATTCCACTAGATCTAACACACAAAGCTGTTGCAGAACCTTATTCTGGGCTAAACCTTGAAATGCACGGTCTATTTCGCCTTGTGTAAGTAGGGCCACACCTCAAAGCTCAAATTTTCCCACCAAAGTTTTTAAACAAGCGGAAATAACGCAATACACCCACTGGTCAATTTCCTGTTGAAGAAAACGCTTCAGTGAAAATTACCAGTTGGTTCCTGTGTACAGATTACACGAGTTATTACGCGTTGTTTGTTCAGCGTTTGAAGGATAATCATATTGCAGGGCTTTTGTTTTCAAAGAGTCTAATTGTAGGATTGTCAGAATAATGAATTGAAACAGAATTGTTGTCATTTCATGAAAAGAGGATTGGAAATATAGAATACAATGATAGATGTTTTTAAATCAAGCTCTACAATATTGTACATTAAATAGTTTAGATTATGTTTAAAATAGAATTTATATAAGCTAAATTATGTTTAAAATAGAATTTATATAAGCTAAAGTATAAGTATACACTCTATAAAAACAAACACTTTGAATCTGAGATAACCAATGTGTTGGTTGTTTTAACCAATCTCTTTTTACAATATATGTAGATAAATGCTAATAGAACCGACAACATCACTTTAAAACTTTGTGTATATGATGTTTGTGATGTTACTGAGTGTGCATCCACACCGAGCAAGCTGAAAGGTTTGCCTAACCACGGTGGGAATGGAACCCGCGACCTTTGGGAAACTAGTCCAATGCTCTGCCAAGTTACCAACTGAGCTACGACGTCAAGTCGGTTCGAGTTGGTGATATTTCTTAGAATACATTGACCGCGTAGCTCAGTTGGTAGAGTATTGAACTAGTATCCCAAAGGTCGTGGGTTCGATTCCGACCGTGGTCAGGGAAACTTTTCAGCTTGCCCGGCGTGGATGCACACTCAGAGTAACACCACAAACATCATTTTAAAAGATTGTGATTATCAGTTATGAACTGGTCATAAACTGATCAAGATTATTGATGCAATCTATCTACATGGGGGGGGGGATGCGGTAATCCTAAGATGTATGCAATGTTTTTGTGCAAATATAATAAAGATTGTTGAATATTGTTAACTTTACGTATATTTCAATCGGCTTAACATTATACAACTGAGGTTTCAATGAGATTAAAAAGTGAAAGAGTATATGCGCAAGGGTATTATATGCACTACATATTATTCATTGACACGTGCCGCTATATTACGTACTTCGGCTCGACTTCATATATTTCAAACACTTGAAAAAAAATCATCAATTTCCGTAGTATTGAAAAGAGCGGTTTCAAGGCGTTCATGCACAAATTATACAACGGCTAATGGCGCATCTAACTTTCATCTAACTTTCATCTCATCTAACTTTCATCTTAGTTTAACCAAAATTTAATCAATTTGTCCTTGTGCAATGTCCATTATACAGTCCCACATATTATCGTATTTGATAGTTTTTGAGATATCAACGTGTATGAAAGCAAAACACCCTGGCGGAGGTAACCAACTAAACCTATTACTAAACAAGTTTCTTTCTACCTTAGGTTTCTCTTTATAATAAAATGGAGAAGGCAGACATCTTAGATATGGCAGTCAGATATATCAAAGCTGTACGAACACATCCCGAAGTCTCAACGACGACCTACCGACAAGGACACGAGCACAGTCCGACCCGAAGTTATGAAATTCCTAGTCCCACTCCCTTTCAAGCTCGTACCGAGAACATAATTTATGATAATTGTTCCAGAGTTGGGAATTCTAGCGAAATACATGTGGAAACACCGAGTCAAAATTGTAAAATTGAAGCGAACGAACAATTTCAAAATTCCGAAAAAGAAAACATGTTATCAGCGAGAAATGGACAAAATATCAGCTGTGAAACATCAAGAACCGACACTACCGCTAACGCAAGAATTTGGCGACCTTGGTGAATTATTTATAGTAATAAACAAAATAAACTAATAATAGTATTATCCCATATATATGCAGAATATTCTAGTTGTAAGTGTCCATTTTAGAGAGGTGTCCGAATGTATTAACACAAAAATATTTATCAATTACTTATAGTATGAATATCATAGAGATTCAACATGTATATAATCGTAGGAACATTAAATTCAATTGACAATGTCTACACTTTGCAAGAAATATTTTCTCTGTAAAATTGAAACAGTTATACGGCGCCATTCATCTCCATGTCAAGTACCCTTTAATAATGCAATGTTTTGAAAGAAACTTTGTGGTAATGGAATGAAGAGCAAAATCGGATGAGTCTTACAATCATAATTCATAAATACACCGATATATATGTCCAGTACATGCATACGTTACATAACCTTGATTGCTATGTCATCTCATTTTAAAAGGAAAAGATACTCTCAACTATTGTTGCGAGTTTTCTCATAAAACGAAATAGAATTTCCTACCTTTTTTCGTATCAACAGCCTCCACAATATATATTTCTGATGATTCTTTGAAGACAAATTCTTTGGACGGAGTTTTGATCACTTCTCCTTTCAATTCGCCCACAACTTTGATTTTATTTCTTTTGCCTGAATTCAAGTTTAAACAGAGTAAAGATTAGTTATTGCGCGGAAAAATCTCGCAACTTGTCAACAAGATGTGTTCGCAACAGGCTTGTAGCAAGCTTGTCAACAAGTTGTAACAATGCTGCTATTTTATCAAGTTGCTACAAGGTTGTCACTCACAACTTGCTGACAAATTGTTGAACTGCAAGACGACAACAAATTGTTGGAACAACTTGTAACAAGTCTGTTGAGCTCAACAACCTTGTACAGTAGCAAGTTGTCAACAAGCTGGGAACAAGCAGTGCGAACACATCCTCTTGACAAGTTGTTGGAACAGCATTGCTACAAGTCTGCTGCAGGTTTGTTACAACTTGTGCGTTTCTACGTGTGTGTACTGAGATCATTCACCGACCTTTTGAAAGTTTCTTCTTTTGAAATGGAACCACTGTCGCATCATCTTTCAATGCTTGTTTCCAATTCACTTCAATCTCACTATCATTATCATCAATATAATCAATATAATCACCAATATCATCATCATCATCACAAATATTATCATCGTGGTCTC
The DNA here is from genome assembly GCA_902702795.2 of Paramuricea clavata. Classification (NCBI taxonomy): domain Eukaryota; kingdom Metazoa; phylum Cnidaria; class Anthozoa; order Malacalcyonacea; family Plexauridae; genus Paramuricea; species Paramuricea clavata. The sequence continues at coordinate 29,897 of CACRXK020000063.1, forward strand.
CATCATTACAAATATTATCATCAATATCACTATCGATATCATCATCGATACTATTATCGATATTATCATCGTCACCATTACTCTCGTCTAGTTTCCAATTCCGCTTCTCTTCCTCGCCCTCACTATTAATTAGGTCCCCCTCATCACTCTCTATACCTCGCACATCTTCGACAACAAATTCAACCGTAGTTCTGATCTTTCTCAAATCTTGCTTCACTTTGAAAGTCGGTCTGTCAGCTGAATCAGTAGCTAGGGCATTGTTACAGTTATCTGCCTTATCTTCCAGTTCAATTTCATCATCTGTGACGTCATCAATATTTTTCATGACGTCATCACTCTTGTTTGAGAAGTCACTCATGACGTCATCAGTCTTGTTTGCGAAGTCACTCATAACGTCATCAGTCTTGTTTGACAAGTCACTCATGACGTCATCAGGCTTGTTTGCCGTGACGTCATCGTTGTCCATCACAATTAAGGATTCGGACCCCGATACGTCATCGATATTAATGTTGGTGACGTCATCAGTCATATTGATTCTAACGTCATCGCTATTCGTAGTGACGTCACCAGAATCATCTTTGAGATTATGATGATCATGAGAAATGTCATGAGCTGGGCTGGCAATGTCAAGTGAAGAACTGTGAGTGGAGCTTTTCACAAAACTTTCTTCCAACGCTGGTATCCGCGTCGTCTTCTCTTTCTTATCTTTTTCTGACGTGCCCTGCTAATTAAACATGAGAAATGTTTAGGGAAACATTAGGAAAACTCCACCATTTATAGCAGCCAGACATTAGTCTTGGTTTATTATTAGGGAACTTGAGCAAGCCACGTTTTTTGTCAACACCCGAAAATTGGTAGAACTAATTTTGGCGGTATTTTGCATCATAGTGCTCATGTAAGGAAGCAAAAAACTTTAAAAATCTTATGTTTTGTCATATGTATTGAACATTACCACAAACTGATACAAACACAGTTTAAATCCAGTCCCTCCCGCGGCAATCTGACATCCATGTTGACAAAAAACGTCGTTTGCTTCAGCTGGAGTCACACGAGCAACAAAATTGCTGCAACTTGCAACAAAATCTGATTTCAACGCATGTTAATTGAAAATGTTTACACATAAATTACAAATCACAAGGCAACATGTGTCGACATTTCTACTTAACATGCGTTGAAATCAGATTTTGTTGCAAGTTGCAGCAATTTTGTTGCTCGTGTAACTCCAGCTTTAACCTCCATATTATCTACACACAACTTGTTCTCACAAATTCACGAGTATAGAAATAAAGCTTTCTGACACTGCCTTCACTAATATATTATAAACTTACCTGAGATGGGGGTGAGACAAAATAAGGCAATTTTCCTCGCTGAAAATCATTCAGCACCATCTTGGCAACAGTATTAATATCCGCTTCACCGCCCTGAATGACAGAAAAGATACTCAGTTTCTTTTCTTCCTGGACTCTGTAGCTCAGTTGGTTAGAGCTCTCGGTCAAGATTACCTTTAATAATTTTCCACTTTTAGCGGCAAGTTTTTCCAGAAAATCCGTCGCGTCCGACCAAGACGAAAGTTTGTAAGTCTTCTCCAGATATTCTTTCTTCACTCGGGATAAAACTGCTTCGATATAGTCAGACGGATTCTCAACATTCTCAACACGAACCTGGAGAAAATGTAGTTAACAACTTTCACTAACAATTAAAAAACAGAAAAACATAATTTTTGCTCATTCATTTATACAGAGTTTCTCATAGATGTCCAGTAAGGATCATCTCGTATTGATCCAGTGTTACTACAGGAGGAAACCTAAATTAAACTTAAACTACCTTTATTTATACTGGATAGCTCTATCAGTTCTAAACTGTTCTTCCCAGAGGTCCAGTAAGGATCATCTCGTATTGACCCAGTGTTACTACAGGAGGAAACCTAAACTATTACGGAAACCACTAGCTTTCGACCAAGATTCAGTCATCATCAGGAATCATAGGAATCATTCCTGATGATGACTGAATCTAAGTCGAAAGCTAGAATATTAAAATGTTTATTTTCGAAGTTACCGTTGTTTTAAACCTAAACTAAACTAACTTTATTTATACTGGATAGCTCAACGAATCCCTAAATTTCATGTACCCACCACGCCTTTCAAAACAATGTCAGTTGGGGAATCCCCTGATGGGTAAACAACACCAGGACAGTCAATCAGATATATTCTTCGCATTAGTGTCACATATTGCCAAACCTGTAAGAGAATTATTCATCAGTACACAAAGAGACAAATATCAAGAATGCAGTAGTTGTCACCTACTGTACATGACATTTAACAAGCAGCAAACCTACCTTGGTCTCGCCAGCAATGGGCGCGACATTGCAAACTTTCTTCGACCGTAATGTATTAATGATGGAACTCTTGCCTACATTGGGATATCCAATACAACCAATGCTAAAAATCGAAAGAAAAGATCATGAAATGAAAGATGCAATTAATTTTCTTGGAAAGTGTGTAGATTTCTATTGTTGCCAACTCTAACCTGATATTCTTTTTGTCACTGTGGAGCTGTAAAAAAACATATTACGTAAAGACGTTTAAGATTAGTTTAGTTTCATAGTTTGTTGACTTTCTCACTCATTGGTCAGCGGATTTCTCAACACGCTATTGCCCAATTAGCCATTCCGAAGTTGATGAGTGGACTGAGGACGAGCGTTAAAAAGTGCCCAAATAAAGAAATGAACCAAATCACCAAAAAGACCACCTCAATATTAGTAAGTATACAAAGTTTGACGACGTTTACACGAATATCCTTCGAATAATAAGCTTTCGAAAATGGTGATATTTACTATGAAATGTATTGTAATTTTTGTTTTTGGGAGGGCGTCTCAAAAACAATCTTTTAATCAGTAATTTCACAATTTTCGAAAGCTTATTATTCGAAGGGTATTCATGTAAACGTTTTCAAACTTTGTATACTTACTAATTTTGAGGTGGTCTTTTTAGTCATTTGGTTCATTTCTTAATTTGGGCACTTTTTAACACTCGTCCCCAGTCCTCTCATCAACTTCGGAATGGCTAATTCATAGGAGATCCGAGGTACCTACGATTTTAACGGGAACGTCTAACCATTTACTGATGTCAACATAAAAGTAGCTCTTTCTCCTCAATTATTTCATAGTTAATAGAATAGATGGTTTGGAAATTTATTAGAATAACAATATAACTCATTATCTATATTAGTCAACGTTTATTCATAAATATGGTCCTTCACCGTCATGTGCGTATTGTATTTTTGCCAAATCCACCAATAGCAATTTTCAATTTACCCTATTGTTCGAGTCATGGATAGGTAACTTTCCTAAAACATTGCTATTGGTTAGTTGGGCAAAAATACAATAAGCACGTGACAGTGAACGACCAGATTTATGAATAAACATTGACTAACATAGATAACGAGTTATATTGTTATTCTAATGAGTTTCCAAACCATCTATTGTATTAACCATGATTATTTTACAGTGAAAATACAAAAAGTGTCCCACTTCCGCTTCTGTAGTTTGTTGTGATTTACTGCAATTTGTTCTGTTTTTCTGTAGCGATTACCGATTTATCGGCAAATACTGCGATAAAATTTAAATTTCGTTCCTTTTATGCAATGAAACTCACGAAAAATGTATTATTTCCCTTTGCTACAAATTATCATATTTAAAAATAGAAAAAACTAAGTTTTATCGCGGTATTTACCGATAAATCGGTAATCGCTACAGAAAAACAGAACAAATTACAGTAAATCACAACAAACTACAGAAGCGGAAGTGGGACACTTTTTGTATTTTCACTGTAAGACCTCGAGTAGAGGTCCAACCAAGGATTAAACTCGGGTCTGCCAGCTTGAAAGGGAAGCGTGGTGACCCTGACAAAACATTAGTGCTGGTTTTTCATGTGTAGATTGTACGGCTTCAAACGCTAAGATCTTTCACATTTCTAAGACGTGGTGTTAATACCTTAGAGAACTGACGGAGCATGTTGATCAAGGCTCCTTTTCCAAAAGGGTTTGTCAGACTAGCGTGGAAAGCGAGTGTTGGATACTCTGAAGAAAGGATGGTCACCCAATGTTGCTACACAATGAAAATAATCATCCAGTGTCACTACAGAAGGAAACCTACACTAACGTTATTCATACTGGATGACTCTATCAGTTCTAAACTGTTCTTCCTAGAAGACCAGTAAAGATCATCTCTTATTGATCCAGTGTTACTACAGCAGAAAAAAAACCTTGTAAACTAAACTAACTTTATTGATACTGAATAGCTCTATCAGTTCTAAACTGTTCTCCCTAGAGTTCCAGTTTGACCAGTTAGGAATATCTCTTATTGATCTAGTATTACTACAGGAGGAAACCTAAACTAAACTTCTGTATGCAGCCATTCTGTTTGGTAGAATCAAACTGTGCAGTTCTCTCACACAACTGAAACAAAATCAGCATGCAGACTTACTGTCACCCATGTTGGGACCAGATCACATTTATTTAAAACAAAAAGAAGATGTTTATGTGATTTTTCTTTTGACAAATATTTTTCAACTTGTAAGCATCTTGTTCCTTGGGGATCTCTGGCATCTAGAACCTACAGGGAAATATGTGAATTATACTTGATGCTAGTTTTTACGATAATTCTGTCAAATTATTTTCAACATTAGGATGGCTCCCTAATGATAATACTGCAGACATTCTGACTTTTTAGCCTTTTGATAATGCACTCTATTTTAATGCCATGGAAACCTAGTGACGAAGGGCTATTAATTACTCGATCGAAACATTGAAGTTCTACTTGTAAACCTACCTGTAGTAGGACGTCTGAGGAATCAATAACCTGGACAAGAAGACAGACAATATTTTAAATCATGTTTAATTAATTAACAACAAATCTTAAGAACATAACATAAGGTTGTTTTAATAAAATGTATTTACTTTGTATAACTCATTCCAAATCCTTTTCGATTGTCCTTTACTGAAGACAGATTCCAATGCAAGCGATCTAAAATTTGAAACATTGACTGGGTTTACTGTACAATTACCACAATATATCTGAAAGTATGTCACTTTGGCTGGAGAGCCTTGTTTTGATGCACGTCATGTCAGTTAAATACAAACGTCTCAATCACAAGACTCTATAGCCATCCAATGGTGAAATGCTTTCTGGAAGGATGTAAGTAGGGATGAGCCGATAAGGAAAATTGCCGATTACTGAGGCCGATTATTTATAAGCCGATTATTGTAACTAATCGGCCGATTAATCGGTACCCACCGATTATTTTAAAAAGCAAGCGAAAAATCACAAGATGACCAACAATAAAGTTGTAAATGCGGTTTTATTGTTTACAATACACACTTTGTACAATTAAAAACAGCTTCAGTCTCGCATGTCAGTAGTCAAAGTTTAGTTTTGGCAGATTATGGTGTAAAAACAAGACATTGTCAGCTATGCGGAGCTAGTCTGCTGCGTTTTTTTAGTGGAAATGTTCCCTGCTTCACTTCGTTTGAGACAAAAGACACAGGTTTTGCAACAAAATGTGAAAATCTATTCGCTTGTATTCAGTATTTTAGCATGTGATTGGCAGCTGCAGAAAAAGTCTTATGGCCGATTATCAGGCAATAATCGGCCGATTACCGATTCTTTAGAAAACGGCCGATTAATCGGCTTTGCCGATTATTTACCGATTAATCGGCTCATCCCTAGATGTAAGCCTTAAACTCTAAGTGTGCAAAGCATAATGGGAGCATCATTTAATCATATATGGGGCCCATTTCTTAGAGACATGGTAAATATCCCCTTACAAGAACAATCATGTATTCACCAATAGCTGCAATTAAGCTTGAAACTTGTGCTCCCATTAAGCTTTGTATACTTAGAGTTTAAGGTTTGCAAAGGACAACCTTTTTTGAATTGGCTGTATACTGTAGATTAACTTACTTTGAGTCTGGTTCATTTTTAGTAAGATCTTGATCCTTATTTGAGTCATAGCTACCTAAATATGAAAGAGCCACCTTAATACCAATTTAATCTAGTTTACAAATTTTAGTTTGTCTCTTGCTCCAGATATACACGGAGCTAAGTGGTTATTACCTGCAGAATCCTGGACATGAGTGACTAGAGCCTAAAAAGCACAAGATTATTTCAGAAATGAAACTTTAAAGATTCACTTGGCAATTTCAAATTCTGCTATTAAAGTACCTCCAAGTCAGCCGCAATTATCGCTGGTCGTTTCCTTTGTGCTTTGGGACCAAATGTCGTACTAAAGCTTTCTGTATCCAGTAAATGCACTCTTGATGTCTAAAAAAGAAGCGATCAAAGCCATCCCTGGATTTACAGTACAGTGTATGATAATTATAAAATGTATAGCTTGACTGATAATGAAGATATTTATACCATACCTTGGTTTTATCATGGAGTAGAGATAGCGGCAATTTGCTCTGCTTCATTATCATCTGTTATAACAAAAAGAGTTTTGGCATTTGAAAAAGGAATTCTTGCATTTGAGAACTGAGTTTTGGTATTTGAAAACTGAGTTTTGACCAGGGCCGCAACTTGGATAATATGGCTGGGGAGGTGTGAGCTTGTTTTGCCCAACCAAAAGGGTGTGGCAAAGACAGACATATCAGACAATATAATTGATACATTTGAAAACTGAGTTTTGGCATTTGAAAAGGGAGTTCTGGCATTTGAAAATGGAGTTTTGGCATTTGAAAAGGAGTTCTGGCATTTGAAAAGGGAGTTCTGGTTTTGAAAACTGAGTTTTGGTATTTGAAAACTGAGTTTTGACCAGGGCCGCAACTTGGATAATATGGCTGGGGAGGTGTGAGCTTGTTTTGCCCAACCAAAAGGGTGTGGCAAAGACAGACATATCAGACAATATAATTGATATTGCTTTTCCCAAAATTGTTGGCAGAGGGGCAGAGAAAATAATTTTTGGACATACCATTTTTCACTAACTTACCGAAATTTGTATAATTTTTCAGTAATATTTTCGTATTTCTTTTCTGAATTACATATTTTTTGCCCGACGAGCGTGTCGTTATAATGGGTTAACTCAGCCGCCAGATTACTAACTGCATCAGCCACCTGCGCCGTCCATGGGCAATATAGACGGAAGTTGACAAGTTGAATTTCTTGCCGCAAGCAATAAAGAGACAAGATGATCCTACCTTATATGGATCTTTCATAACTCTTCCCATTTCAGTTTGGAATGTTTGCAAAGCATTTTGGGTAATAACACGGGTATTACCTAGTGTATCAACAAAAAATATAAAAAAATGTAAGCTCATTAATATGAATATAATGTCATCCATTAATGTCAGGTATTTTTATTCTTTTACTCTGTCTAACGCCAGATGATTGTACTCATCAAGGAGAAAGTGCTGGCTCTCACTTGTTGTACTCATCAAGGAGAAAGTGCTGGCTCTCAATGGTTGTACTCATCAAGGAGAAAGTGCTGGCTCTCAATGGTTGTACTCATCAAGGAGAAAGTGCTGGCTCTCAATGGTTTTCACAAAGAGATAAAAGCGTATTTACCAAACCATTTTCTGTTGGGCTCGACACGAGCCACTTCGCCCGGAGTAGCTCTCGATTGAAATGCAGCGGCTTTCACAATTTTGCCATGTCTGTTCCTAGTTGGTTTTCCTTCATCGCGATACATATTTAATCTTGAAACTATGTTCTTTGATCTTGCATTCTGCCCGCCGTCTTTCTTGCTGTGAGTATCTGTTGGAAATAATGAGTTATTCCAGCCATAGACTAAGTATTGATCAAGGCAAGAAGAATGAAATCCAACACCACAGCTAGAAAGAGCGTCTTAGAATGAGTAAAACTGTGCATTAAAGATTGGTTGCTAAATGTTGTAAAATGAGGAAAATATAGCCCTGTGAAGTTCGCAAATTTTGTATATATTTTTATTACGCGCGGTAAAAAATGGTTATCTTTCCCGCGCGTAATGCAAATATACACAAAATTTGCGAACTTCACAGGGCTATATTTTCTTCATTTTACAACAATTCGCAACCAAACTTTGCAATTTTACTCATTTTAAGATGCTCGTCCCAGCCATGGTAATGGTTTCGTTTTTCTTGTCAAGATCAAAATTTCGCCTATAGCTGAGATGATCCATTGAATTTTACCATATTTTCTGGAATGACCCATTCAGTGAACGAGGGATTACAAATGACTGAATAAATTAGATGAATACTGACATTTCTATATAACAGGACTTTGACTGGGGTAGGGGGTGGGGTGAGGTGGGTAGGGTCGAGGGGGACAGGGGGGGGGGGGGGCAATCCAGAATAAGTTTGTGGTCAAGGGCCAAATGGGGTTGTCACCTTGCACATAATAATTCATTTTCAACTTTATAACAATGAGCTCCGAATATCTCACTTCTATTAATTGCTACATCTTTTCCAACGACACCCAAACGCACGTGTCAAATTTGATAAAAAATAACATATTTTACTCGCTTTTTACAAATTCCCCGGACAAAATAAACACAAACCTGGATTAGTACTGCTTCCCCTGCTCTTCTCCTTGTTCTTTTCATTCATTTTAGCTTTTCGTTTCGATGTTTTGGCCATATTTCAAACAGTTTTACAAATTTTATCTTCTAAAATTTTTCCATGTTTTATTGTTTTTTGGAGGAAGAACGGGGTTTCGCGGGTACATCGAGGGGCATTCGAATGATGTATTTTCCACTTTAAAAGAAATTTCTTTAAAGAATCGAAGAATATTGCAAAAATAATTCGTAGATTTTAAATTTAAACTGTTGTGTATTGATTTATTCAATAACTTTAAATTTCTAACGTTTCTTAGTCAAGTAATTTCTAATTGTTTGCATTTTTATTGGCCAATGATAGAAAATTTCCCAAAAATATTTAAATGAATTTTTCTCACAACTTGTTATGCACAATCAATCCTGCAGCCCTATTTATTCGTAAAGTGCAGTTTAAAGTATGTTTGTCTTATTTTAGGTCCATTTTATTCAGGTTCTACGCTAAAAACGGTGAAATTATTTCATTATATGTTTTATATTCAAATTAAACTCTAATTTTTATCTGATTTTTCAAAGTGGAAATTTAGTTAGCAACGCCCGCAACACCTGTCAAACCTAAAGATGTAGGCGTCGTTATGACAACGAGGGCATTCCAAGATGGCGGCTCGAGCACATATGTCAGATTACGAGATTAATTTGGGAAATAATGATATTGAACGAGAACAAGACGCCATGTCGAAGAGCTCAGAAGAACCGCTTGGAAATGTCTCTGACTATGTCGCTGAACCAGCGGGCTATAATGGCGAGAAGCGGAAAGGGATTCTAATTTTTGACGCAAATTTTGAAAGTGGGAATCTGGGTCGTGTTGATTTGATAAATGATTTTGAGTATGATCTTTTTGTCCGACCGGACACTTGTAACGCAAGGTTATTGTCTGTTTTATCTTCTTTTAATACATACTAAAGACAGACTGAAATCTGTGCTTTCAAAATCTTATGTCTAAAAGTTTATGTATACAAAATACAGTACAGTCAGTACTTTGCTATGTAAACAGTAAACCGAATGTACAGTACAGCTGGCTTTCTAGCGAGTGTAGTATTCTATAATATGCACAGTTTGTAGCAGAAAACAGTATGTAGCAGAAAACATACAAAAGAAATGGAGCGAAACTGGTGGAACTTTTAGGAGAACGACCGTTTCTCTATTCAAAATAAAATATTAAACCCTTACACATTGTATTTATACATGGATCGCTTTTTTTATGCGGGCTATCGAATTACAGGTTAGGTCTGTGATACAGTCTATGCTTTTTATGACAGAGACAACATTGCTAAGAATGGTCACTTTTCTTCAGCGTAACTTTCAAAGGGTTGCAACTTCCTGAAAATATAAAGGGAGAATTTCGATGTTTTGAGTGAAGGCCCTTCGTTAGTAACTCCAGACAAGAGGCCTTCGCTCGTAACGTCGAAATTCTCCTTATATTTTCAGGTAGTTGATCCCTACCAACGAAAGCTTGTTCATTTGATTGCCACTACCAACACTGGCAAAGTCAGTTCAAGATTAACTTTTATTGTCGATTTCATATTACTTTTCAAAGCGCGTTTCCCAAGTTTGTTGTCAACTTGCCAATTACGTTTCCAAATTCGGAAGTTGGGTGTGAACTTCACAACGAAGTTCGCAAGTTCATTTCAAAGTTTGACCTTCGATTGTAAACAAATGTAAAAATTTGTTTACAAATTACTGTATTATAAAGGCATTTTTCGTCTTGGGAAACCACTGGACCAACATTTTACTGCAGTAATATGTGCATAGGGCCTTATACAGTAATTTCAACTCCAACTATGAACATTTGTTTACAATCAAAGTTCGAACTTTGAAATGAACTTGCGAACTTCGTTGCGAAGTTCACGCCGAACTTAACATAATTGGCAAGGTCGCACAAACTTGGGAACAGCGTGTTGAAAAGTTACCTGAAATCGATGCTTTCTTATAAACCTGGCCATTTTAATTTTTAAAACAACACCTTTTGCATTTGAATAGATTTCGAGTTTGGTTCAATTTCACAGTGAAGAATGTATCAGCGTACCAGCGAGTCATTTTCAACATTGTGAACTTCAGTAAAACCAAAAGTTTATATCGAGAGGGAATGAGCCCCGTTGTGAAATCCTCAAGTCGACCGAAATGGCAAAGGATCGCAGCAAAGAATGTGTTTTACTACCGTTGTCCAGATCACAGAAAGAACTATGTCATGTCTTTTGCATTTTGCTTCGACAAAGACGAGGACATGTATCAGTTCGCGTACTCATATCCCTATACCTACACGCGATTGCAGAAATATTTGAATCAATTGCAAAGGCGTGGGATGGACTATTTTCAAAGAAAGCAGTTGTGTCTGTCAGTTCAGCAAAGAAAAGTCGATCTCTTGACGATAACATCGAAAGGAAATGGTGGCAACCAACGAAAGAGAGTTGTCTTTTTTACTGCTAGAGTTCATCCAGGTAGTCTATGACGGCTTCCAATGACGGCATCAACTATTTCGCTCACCTCAGAATGACATTTCGTCAAAACCTTTTTCTTCAAAATTGGTTTAGAAACAAATTTGTAGTAGGGTTAGGTTAGGGTAAGGATTAGGGTTAGAGTTGGTGTTTGGAGTAGGGTTAGTGTTAGTAAACCCGTTGCTTTGTTACGTTTTGTCACTCTGAGGCCAGCGAAATAATCTCTTCCGACTATGACGCTGTAGTGTTGTATTAACGAGTCACTGACTCCGGCTCGAGTCACCATTTTCAGCAAATCAAGTCTGGTGTGAAACATCCAGACTCCAGATCGCATTTTTCTTCATGACCAATTTTGTAATCCTTTCAAAACTGAGAAGGACTTGGGGGGGGGGGAGGATGGGCCGAAACCTCTTAGTGTTTTCATCCATGACATAAAATCTACCAAATCCTGTGGTTTTCAGATCATCATAAAACGTGTGTAAAATGCATGAAATATCGTTTTGCAGACTGTGAAAATAGAAACATTTTCCGTCTTAAAACGTGTTCGGAATAAATTCATGAAAAGTTTATCATGCTCGGAAAGATTTCTCAGTTCTAGTCAACCTGGTCTCCATAATGGGGCCCGAGTTCAATCCCTTCGTGAATTCTTATTGGAAAATAAATCGCCCCAGGCATATAAGTGAACTCACATGAAATAGGTCCATGGAAATTAATACGTCCATGAGATATTACGTCCATTTGTCATTCAAGATGAATTGAATTAAAGAACTGCCTCTCTCATTCTAGGTGAAACACCCGCATCCTACGTATGTCAAGGTATCATCGATTTCCTAGTCAGTCAGCATCCGATGGCCAAAGTACTTCGAGATTACATCATATTTAAAATTATCCCAATGCTGAACCCAGACGGGGTGGTGTTGGGAAACTATCGCTCCTCTCTCATGGGTTTCGATTTAAACCGTCACTGGAACGAGCCCACGGTTTGGGCACATCCCAGCATTTCTGCAGCAAAAGATGTGATCATGGCCTTAGATGAAAACAGGAACGTCGACCTCGATTTCTTTATTGATATCCACGCTCATTCCACCTTGAACAACAGCTTCATGTATGGAAACATCTACGACAATGAGGATAGATTCGAGAGACAAATGGCCTTTCCTAGACTCTTGTATGGTAATGCTGATGACTTTTCAATGTCCAACACCTCATTCAACCGCGATGCATTAAAGGCTGGGACAGGCAGACGCTTTCTAGGGAACGCCTTAAACCCCCGAGCTCATTGTTACACACTCGAGGTATCATTCGCAAGCTATATTACAGGATATGGCCAAGTGAATACGCCTTACACCGAAGAAGCGTATCACCGATTGGGTCGGAACGTAGCGAGGACGTTTTTAGACTATTACAAGTTGGATCCTCTCGTGTTGGACGTAAGATTGAAGCAGTCGTACGCAGCGAGGGGCAAGCAATCGTCTGAGGACGAATCGTGTTCGTCTTTGGAACATGATAAAGGAAAAATCCATAACGATGTTCCCACTTTCAACAGAAATAGCTCGGATTCATCTGTAGATTCCAACGGACTTACTTCGTTAAGGCTTACACACAGAAAAACGAAGTAGCCTGATTTAGTAGCGACTGAGTTGAACTGTATTTAAGTTAGACCGCAATCTATAGTTTATTCCATGTTGTGAAAAGTATTTTAATATTTATTATTAAATTATATTTAACACAAATGAAGCCAGGAACATTATTGCTTAGCCATGTTTTCCTAGGGTGGGCAAACCAGGAAACATTGTTTCCTAGTCATGTTTCCTGAGGGTGGACAAACCAGGAAACATTGAAGGTGGGAAAACCAGGAACGTCCCTAGCTATAATCCCAGGTGGGCAAACCAGAAAACATTGTTTCCTAGCCATGTTTCCTGAAGGTGGACAAACCAAGAAACATTGTTTCCTGAAGGTGGACAAACCACGAAACATTGAAGGTGGGAAAACCAGGAACTTCCCTAGCTATAATTCCAGAAGATGGGTAAACCAGGAAACAGTGTTTTCGTAGCCATGTTTCCCATATTTCCAAGTCGAAATAAAAGTCAAAGAATTTTTTCACATCGCTTTATTCAAACTACAACAGCTCTACAGTTATAAATACCTAAATACAGCCTAGCATATTGCTAAACTTCGTTGCACCCATTTTATTTCATTCACCAAGTTTTCCAACCTCTGCATAAAAATTGTATTTTATAACTAGAATCGAAACAAACGACCACTAATAAATTATCGCTAAATTGTCTCGTTCTTTAAAAATTTCTTTTCAATTTAAAATGTATCCAGAACAACAGACTTTAATTCCAGAATTTGACTATCGAAGGGGGAAATAGAAGCGATATTTTAAAGAACGATGCAGTCAAAATTGATGGAAGAAAAACTCGTGTGAATGATGGTCAGTCAAACTTGCATATCTGAAAACAGTGCTGGTGAGCGGCAGGGAAGCACTAGTACATTGATGGTTTCACTAAGAGTTTTGTACATCGAAATTCGAGTGTAACGTTTACACTAGTATCGAATAGCTTTCCGTAGCGACGTGAAAAACAACTACCGTGCCTTTTAGGAACGCTATTTTCAGATATTGCAACGGAGAGATGTTGTTTTGCTCAGCTTCTGAAACTTGTACATTCCGTATCGGATAGGTGCTTTTTCGCGCCGCTATGGAAAGCTAGCCCGTATAGTGTGAACGTCAGCCTTAGAATCGTAAGTCATAATCTGTCAATAAATAGAATTAAGAGATATAGCTTAGTAAAACCCATGTCTTAGTTCTTCCTTACGCCACCAGACACTAGCTTTCATTACAGTTCTACTTAACTACGCCCACTACTTACTTAATAACTTAATGTTCTATTAATCATACAAATGCTTAGCAAATGAACTACTTAGGCCTCGTTCTCATGTGTGAGAGTCCTCATGCGGAGTTCTCATGAACCCCTCGAATAACACTGAATAGGCGACTGTACTAAGAGTTCACGTGATGTTAAATCTGCTTAAAACTACACGCGTGAAAATCTCACAGCTTGTCAAGATGTGTTCGCACTGCTTGTTCCCAGCTGTTGACAAGTCTGGAACAAGTTGTTATCATCTTGTAACAAGGTTGATGAGGCCAACAGACTCGCAACAAGTTGTTAACAAGTTGATGATAGCACGCTTGTAGCAAGTCTGTTACCGTCATCAACCTTGTAACAAGGTGTTAACAACTTGTTCGAGACTTGTCACAACAACTGGGAACAAGCAGTGCGAACACATCCTGATATTGGCATGACAACAACCTTGTTCCATTGAAAAAACGGAAATATTCTAGCTGGTCACGTGACCAACATAAAAGTTTTAATTTATGCACGTTCAAAATCTCGACACATGAGAGCTCGGCTTGATAGCCTGCGAGCAGGCAACTAGGCCCGCCCCGATGTAGAGCCTGCTCGCAGGCTTAATAAATACAACAATGTAACTACGCTCTCCCAAGATGGGCGTGGTCAGACGTGACAATAAACGCTGAAAAATAACTAACTACCCAATTATTAGGCTGAATAAAAGCCATCGTCGAGAACAAATCCTGGTTTTCATTTGATCGTAACGGTCGCGATATATACCTTAGTAATCAGTAAAGACTGACTTTGTCGAACAAGTCTTGTTGACAACAGTTTCGACCAGATGGAAACAGGGCTTGAATAAATAATGGCAACGAAATTCAAGTCTGTTTAGATTGAACAAGTAAAACTGTAAAATAATCTTTTCGGTTTAGTACGTTTGATATGCAAACGAACCTCACTATAACCGTATGTGAAAATATATATCTCAACTAAAATATGAAATTGTTTTGCAAAATTAACTATTCTACAATTTAGAGTTCTTTAAGGACGGACAAACTGAAATTTCCTTGCCATTATATTTTATTTACCAAAAGTCAGAAATATTGTGATAAAACGTAGAAATACTAGCATTAACTTGAATTTATTGTAAACGTTATGCAAATAGTTCTTGGTTGGTTAATTGTAAATGGTTCCTTTGGATCGAAGTTAAGAAAATTCAAAAACGAAAGCCATCTGAAGAGATTTTATAGAAATTCGTATCTTACTACACAGCTAAGTTCTTGTGCCGTAGAGACGATTGACCTAATCCTTCTGATACTGTTCAAGGTCCCCCAAGTCTGGAAATATTTTATGAAATTAAAGACCATAAAATTAAGAATTTGGACAATGTTTGTTAATTAAAGGTGACTTTTGAAAATTGCCTAACGCGCTAAATCTTTGGTAATACATATTAATGTAGGGGGCTTAAAGGATCCTTTCTGTCGCAAAACAGAAAATTCCGAACACATACATCTGGGCATCAAACTCATTTTTGTACTCATTTTTATTAGAATACTAATAATACTAGCTCCTCTAAAAGTATTGAAATAATTTTTACCTAATTAACATAATTTGCGTAAGTTGGACTATTCGCCACCCTCGGTAATTTTAGAAGGCAAACGTTTGGCCACTTCATCAGTCAAATATTAGGAACTAAAATTATATGATAGTCATTTCATCCACTATAAATTCTGAAACATCCATCGAGTGGCATTTTTGGGACGGATATTCAACCTAGTAAAATACTGCGCCTTTCTTATTTATCAATTCTCTCACACGCGAAAATAAATTACCTCAAAATAAATATATACATCAAAATCTATCTTCGCAATTTCATCATCTCATCTGATAACCACAGGCCTGTAGATATACAGAGACCTTCACTTCAATATAAATAAATAATTCAATCATAAATATTATTACTACAGCTTTTGTAGAAACATAATGTTTAATCAATATATAACATTTTTCTTGTAATTTTAAATCTACGGCATCAATCTGTAACATATACTTTACAGAGCTCTCAAAATCCAACATTGCTATTTCAAAATGAATATTTACAATCAACGATAGCAAACTACATCAAAGCAAATCAAAGATTCCTCCAAAGGCTTTATTTATGCCAAATAGGTTATGCCAACGCGATTTGAACCAACCCCTGGCCCTATATTTTTGCTTATAGTATGGTATCTCTAAAACTGAAAAATTGCGCATTTTAAAATTTAAATGCATGTCAAAATACTGGACTACTATGGTATTCTACAATAATCTGCCGTGGGTTGTGTCTGAACTACCTGGAAAAGATCGATGGCGAAGCTAGCCATAGCAACAGGTCGTGCTATGCAAATGTTTACTTATTTGGATTATTCAAATCTTTAGAAATGTATCGATCGTTTTAACCTATTTAGATACAGCTCAGCTTCGCCATGGCTAACTTCGCCACTGAAAAAGATTGAAAACATTTCGGGAAAAGGCCCTTCGTCACGGGGTAATTAGAACTATTTCAGCTTCCAACTACAAGTATTTTTAATCATTTTTATGCAGTTCAGACACAAATTACGGCGTCGTTTGTTAACAAAATATCCTTCACACTCTTGTGAAATTTAAACAATCCCATCCCTTACAACATTACTTCACCGACGCCCAAAAAAGACTAAGTAACTTCAGATGGCTTTCGTTTATAATACATATCTCAACTCATTATGGCTTTCTCAAATACTGAATTATGCTTTAAGGAACCGCGGATGTCATTCAAGTATCGATAGGATAGGTTTCTGGAAATGATTCAAGTTTACTGCCTTCAAAAATGCATTGTAAACACAAGGCGAACAACCCAGTTAGAAAAACGTGATCTATACTAACAATGTTTGTGGGAACAAACCATTCCCGATATTTTCGTGCCTATGAAACTCGTGCGTAAACCTTTATATAACCCTACCTACCTACTCTAGTTTTTCACTAGACAAGTTCGGTACTGTCCCGCATGAAATCGTCGGGATAAAATTGCCGTTTTTGAATCACTGAGTCAGTGTCCTCAAAAATCTCTTACAAATCCTTCAAAACTTAGAATTTACCCATGCAAAATTCCTACTGTGATCACAGAAACTTTGATAGTGTAAACTGCCCTAAGTAAACCTTTTTTGTTTTGCTTGACACAGATAAGAAAATATGCAAGTCTAAGGATTCGCAACATGTGATTATATATTCGCAACATGTGATTCACAATGAATGACTGAACAGCTCAACACTTTGATATGCGTATTTTAATTCTTCCAACTCAGTTGCATCTTATAAGATTCAACTGCAATTTTATCTCGACGTAGACACTGCGTCCTGACTTATGTCGTTACGGACACATTAAAATACACCTTGACAACATGCAAAACACACCTGATCAATTCTTCGCGTCTTGTTTACAGCTTCGTTGCTTGCAATGGATTCGCAGTTCAGAAATGGACGAAAATGCCGTCAAACAGTCCAAACATTCGAAATTGCTATCAGCCCACGTGACACAGCAATTGGAACGAATATGCATGTGGACGTGAAAACGATCCCCGAATTCGTTTCCGCACTGCGCGCAGCAGAACTGCGCTTTTCGTCGATGCATCTCAAATACGTGCTCTTCCAGGTCCGAGCTGACCTCAAACCCAAGTCCGCAAACTGGACAAAAGCTTTTCACCAACTCCGGGTGGTTACAGGTCACGTGTTCTTGAAAATCGTGCTTGGCCGTGAAACCCATCCGACACGATTCACATTTGAAGCGAATACGGAAAAGATGGTAAACATCGAAGTGCTTTTGTGCGTCGAACTGTTTCTCGAAGATAATATTACAATGTCTGCATTTGAAAGTGTTGTACGACGCCTCGGATGGCAGCTGGAAAGAGTGCAGGGCTGACGCGTGTTTCTTGAGGTGGGATATGTCTTGGAATATGATGTCGCATTTCAAACACTTTGCATCACATTGCGTCATGGACACTTCGTCAGTTGGATGAAAATGAGATTGACAGAAATGCTCGACGATGTTTAAGTATTTCTCAGCTTTGGCAGGACATACCGGGCAAGTGAATGTATCTACCCAGCCGTGGTCTGTACGTAAGTGAGACGATAATGTTTCCTTCGTTAGTGTCTTGAAACAAAACACGCAGGTATCTTCACTGATGCTGTGATAATCATACTTGACTGGACTGCCTCGTTCATTGGTCTGTTCAACTTGTCCTGTTGTACTGTGGACTTCGCCTTGTGTGTTCATGCGTTGATCGACTTTTGGACTCATTCCGACCGAACTGTCCGCAGGCTTTTTAATACACTGACCAGACGTGCTGTCGTTGGTTACGCTACTTGGAGGAACGCTATTGGCTGTTGGCTTTGAGGCTTGGCTGGTTGGAGGAACACCATTGGCTGTTCGCTTTGACCAATCGGACGAGATATTTTTGTCTGACACAAACACTATCTCAAGGTCATTTTCTTTCGAGTTTTCTTGATCTTCAGTTGTACTCTTATGTCCACCATTACTCTCAGAAGTAGTATCGTGCACCTTAGTACCGTCTGCTACCCTGTCCTGTCCCTCGTTGCTCACAGAACTGCCGCTCTCACTTCCGGTATCTTCGTTCAAACCATCTTGTATTTCCTTGGGAAGCTGTAGCCCGCGATGTTCCCTCAAGATATGCCAGCGGAGATGATAAGCATCAGTTGTGGCTGCGTGGCATATTGGGCACGTGGACAGCACGCGCTCTTTGGCCTTCCGTGTCAAGAGATCTTTGTGATGATACTGAACTATATGCTGATGTAGCTCGCCCAGACACTTGCATTGACATATGGGGCATTTCCCATTCTTCACTTCCTCGGTATGAATACTCTTGATATGTGAGGCCAACACTTCTTTCGTAGCGCACGAAGTCGAGCAGAAAAAGCAATGCATGTTCTCCCCATGCGCTTCCTCGATGTGAAGTTGGAGCATGTATTTTTTGCCATATTTTTCAGGACAATGTGGACATTGTTGTTTCAGATGGCCCGATGTTTTCTTTTTCGAATTCTCAGCCGATGGTACCGCCGTGTTGGTGGTTAAATTAGCCATTGTATGGTTGGTGATGTCCATTGTATGGTTGGTGATGTCACTACCATCGATAACATTTGGGTTACCAACAACCACAGCAGTCATCGGGATATCTCGTGGTTCAATATCTCGTGGTTCAGACATACCAGACATCCCTACAGTCACCTGAGGGTGTGTGGGACTGTCGGTACGTATTGTGGTATCAGTGACCACAACTTTCCCATTAACCTAAAACAAATCAGAAAAACTACGTCATCAACGAGTAACAATGATAGTAGGTACAATTGTTAGAGAAAGCGTCTTTCATGAGATCGTGGCTTCGATTCTCGCTGCGGACGCATGACACTTCTGTGAAAAAAGTCTGTCAACGGTCTATCGAAAATCGTGGGTTTTCTCCGGGTACTTTGGTTTCCTCCCATAATGAATGTCGACAGGGTGGGCTGGGATAAGCCCCAAACTGACCCTTCCACCTTTCAAAAACCGTTGACCCCCCACCCCAGCGTCTGCCTCATTCCCGTCAGTGGCACCCTTAACTCAGCGGCGCTAACGACATCAGTCACCGATGCTCCCCCAACACTAAACAAGAAATAAAATATAATTGTAAACCTCTGCAACGCTGATGATGCCATTCGTTACATCCATACGAGGTCTCTTTGGGTGAGAACTGGCGGGCGCTTCTTCATTGATTCGTTTCAGGGCACTGCTTAACTGTTCAGCATTTGGGGAGCTCTCGACTGGGCTACCATTAGGGTCAGGGCTAACATCCTCGTCTGTGTTTTCATCCAATGGTAACGTAGATGGTTGGGTGAATGGCCGCCATGTTGAATTCTGACGACGGCTTTCTAAATATGACAAAATTGCCTGGTATTACTTTGTTTTATATTAAAGATGTGCATCTTTCCTTATTAGAGAGCTGTGTCTGTATTAGAGAGGTGTCTGTATTAGAGAGATGTCTGTATTAGAGAGGTGTCTGTATTAGAGAGATGTTCATATTGGCGAGATGTCTGTATTAGAGAGACGTCTGTATTGGAGATATGTCTGTATAAGAGAGGTGTTCATATTAGAGAGATGTCTGTATGTTAGCATATTGGCGAGATGTCTGTATTAGAGAGACGTCTGTATTGGAGATATGTCTGTATAAGAGAGGTGTTCATATTAGAGAGATGTCTGTATGTTAGGTTAGACTGTCAGCATTCTTACCATGCCCATGGACTTGCACAATGTGTTCTTCTAAGATCTTAATTTCAGGAAATGCTTGCCAGCATTGCCAGCACATGTACCCCTCGTCTTCTTGAAGGCGGAAACCTTTGTGTCTGTTGCGAAGATGTGTGCGGAGTTTGCGTTTTTGATTATAGAACCGACCACATAGTTCACATGTAAACCCCTCTTCAGTCTTCTCGGCATGGTAACTATATGGAAAATACAAATTACGATATGTCATCGCTCAAGTTTCTTTCTTCGAAACGATAATCGTATATCGCCCAACAAACCTGCAAACCTGCAGCAAACTTGTAGCTAATGGCGGACACACGAAATATTGGGGGCGACATTTTCAACATACATGCCAAATGGGTTTCGGTGTCCGTTTAATTAAGGCTTACTTGATCATTATATACGTTAATTGTGATATGTAGCACCAGACGTTTATAGGCCTTTCGAAATTATTGTGTGGGGGCACCTGGCCCCTCAAGTGTCTGATACTGCAGTTGTAGCAACAGGACGTGTTCGCACTGCTTGTTCCCAGCTTGTTGACAATTTGCTACAAGGTCGTTGAACTCAACAGTCTTGTTACGAGTTGTTCCAACAACTTGTTATCGTCCTGCAATTCAACAATTTGTCAACAAGTTGTGAGTGACAACCTTGTAGCAACGTGATAAAATAACAGCATTGTTACAACTTGTTGACAAACTTGCTACAAGCCTGTTGCGAACACATCTTATTGACAAGTTGTGAGATTTTTACGTGTGTAGCTGACTACAAATTTATTTCATTTGATTTGATATTGAAATTTTCCTACTTTCTTTCTACTGACTTCAAAATTTTTCTGGGACCAATGGCCAACTAACCACATCTGTCACCTCAATCCCTGACGGGACGTTACCTTGTCTGATAAACTTTACAAGTGTGTCCTTTATCGACAGTACATTTACATAACGAGCACCAAATGCTCCCAGGTGCTTTAAACCCTCTTGTTGCCGTAGCTAGCGAGAGGACGTCAACAATCTTCACCTCGCTGTTCACAACCACTGGTTCTGGGTCGGGCTGACCGTTCGTCGTTTCACTTGTGGTTGATCCTAGGACACAAGCAGACAAGAAGTAAAATTAAGAACAGTTTTTGTCTTTGAATCGAAGTCAAAACATGAAAACACTCCTTGTAGCTTCGTGACAAAAAAATCTTGCAATTCTTCAGATTGTAAAAAACTGCAAATAGTTTCAGGCGAATCTGCACAAAATGCCTTTGTGAATCAAGACCAAGCACATTTCTGATCTTCCTAAAACACTTTAGGACTATAGAATCCCTTGGTCTGCCATAAATCTTCTGTGAAAATATCTGACAATTCTGCGCATTTTCCCAAGGAAAAAGTATTTCCTGCGCAAAATATAACTTTTCAATCTGGAACACTGGGGGTGAACTGGATTATTACCATAGAAATAATAGATATTATTTCTACGATTATTACATAGAAACGCAAACCTCCTGGGAACAATCTCGTCCGCAAAGGCTCGTCCTATTAGTCTGGAGAGTTCCGGGAATTCACACGATTTTCTTAACGGCGAGTGAGGGAGCGCTCGGTACACATTGGGAAATTAAGGGATGCTAAATGTACGCGCGCCTTCACCAATTACCGGAATGTGTTACATTTTCCGGGTATACTGTCCTCGTATTTAATTATAAAAACGTCAATCGAATGCGCACTTGGAAAACTTGTTGTTCCAAGTGGCGTTCTTACAGTCCAACTTGTTGCTCTTGAAGGTCAATTCCAAGCATTTTTCATGTTAATATTTGTTCAAATATACCAGAGTGTGTAAATGTGTGTTTGTGTCTTTAAATATATGTCATAACTAATTGTTGTCTTTCTTGGGTTGGTCTTAATATGGGATTCTTGTCCTGTTGACTATACCTTCAACCTTATTCCTTCATCTATGTGTATATTCTTAAATTTAATCTCAATTTTTTCATGTATAACAAGTTGTAAAAGTAATCAATAAAAAGCGCAAACATCCTTGGTTACCTTCACTGCTTTGGACGGCACCCATCGCGGACGCTTCGCCAGATTGTTGCATGACAGCTTGTACTTTTTCTCCGCTAACATTCCCAGCTATATGTATACCATGACACATGACATGCAGCTGTAGCTCACGTTTCGTGAGAAAGGCCACAGAGCAGAGGTCACAGATAAACGGAGGCGATGCTGCCGGATCCAGCAGCTGAGTATTAATTCTTCTTATGGCGGCGTCTTGCCGTAAGTGATCTTCGCCTTCTTTCGCGTACATTCTTGTTACAGGTCGTTGGAGTTGTTCATCGGCAATTTTCATTTCTGGAACTGCGTTGTCATCACTAAAAATAGAATGACGTCAATTGATAATGATCCCGAGGTAGGGGGTGTCAATCATCATTCCTTGCTGTTGAGCGCTGAATTGTATAAGGATGAAGCTCAATCGTAATCGAGTAAAAAGCTTACTAAGGGACCCTCTGGTTTCGACCATGCCACCACAGTCAATAGAGTAAGCAGGTTAGGGAACTCGATGCGGGTATAATAGACTATCTAGCAAAAAATGCTCGGTTCATCGTCACGTGTCACGTGTGTATTGTTTTTCGTCCAACCAACCAATAGCAATATATTGGTTTGATTACCCAGTCGTGATATTATTACACAATGGTTCGATGAAAACATAGCAAATATTTGACACATACTTCACGGGAGTATCTTTAAGCAATCATTATATCGCACTTCCTTCTTCGTCAATTAAGACGTGTAACATAAATACAGTCAAGTATATTTTGTTGTTACATACGTAATAGCGTAAAGATATACACGATCAAAGTTTCTGTGATCACAGTAGGAATTTTGCAAAGGCAAATTCTAAGGGCCTGTTCATATGGGCAAAAGTTATCCCCGGTTAGCGAGAAAACTTTTCGACAAGTTTACAAGCGAGATCTCGCCTTGGTATGAAAATAATACGAAAAGTTACACTGCGAGACAAAAAGTTTTCCCGTGTACCGAGATCTCGCTTGTTGACAGGCGAGATCTCGGTGACCGGGATAATGTTTTTCCCATATGAACACAACTTTCCCGCTTAGCGGGATAACTTTCTGTCGTGTCAGCAACTTTTCAATTCAATTGATGTTCAGTGCCACGTCACAGCCGAAAACTTTACCCGGTAAGCGGGATAACGTTTCTCCATATGAACAGAACAAAAGTATTTGGCTAGTCGAAAAGTTTTCTCGTTAACCGGGATAACTTTTGCCCATATGAACAGGCCCTAAGTTTTGAAAGATTTGTGAGAAATTTTCCGTGTTAAACACAGAGTCAGTTTCCTCAAACATTTCTTACAAATCCTACAGAATTCCTATATAGAATTTACCCACACAAAATTCCTACTGTGATCACAGGAACTTTGATAGTGAGTTTCTCGCTCATTGGTCAGCGGATTTCCTAACAGGCTATCGCCCAAATGATAGGGGATCGCCCAAATGATAGGGGATCCGAGGTACCTACGATTTAACGTCCTTATCCGAGAAGACGCGAAAGTCTAACCATTTACTGATGTCAATGTAAAGGTAGCTCTTTCTCCTCAATTATTTTAAGAGCTTGAGTAGAGGTCTGACCAAGTATTGAACCAGATTCTCCAAGCTTTAAAGGCAAGCGTGGTGACCACGACATAACAGGTGCTGGTTGACAATGAATACAATGTGATTACATCACCTACCTTATACTTTCTGAACCACCTGTGACACTGGTTGAAGCGGCTTCCTATACGAACGAGAAAATGCTCCTTCTTATTTCTGAACTAAAAGCTCAGCAGACTAATAAGTATTTACGTAATTTGTAGAGAGAAATCTGTTTTAAAGGATTTTCCTCGTTGTACACGTCATAAAACCCACAAGTTAAACTCAAAACTCTTTAGGTAAATGGCTTACGTGAAAAGCTGCCTTTCGGCGTTGGAAACTCGGCCGCACGCGACGTCGAATTTGGTCGCGTGATGACCAGTCGCTCGCCGCGTTTGCGCAATTCCCCGACAAGATATCCCTTGGCAGTCACGAGATTTTGGTTAGCTGTTCTTAATGCTTTCCCAACACTATCATGTATTCTATTTGAGTTAAAATATAGTTGAAACACTCATCACACTTCTATTTCTAGAGCTTGAATAGAAACGCGTGACTGTGTAACTCTCATTAACACCATCTCATTTGATCAAGGCTTCGGAGATATTTAGTAATTTTATATAACGGAGGAGAGCACGAAGTGTCTAAGTCCGTCATGTCCGCAAATCACGTAATTTTCATGCC
The DNA here is from genome assembly GCA_902702795.2 of Paramuricea clavata. Classification (NCBI taxonomy): domain Eukaryota; kingdom Metazoa; phylum Cnidaria; class Anthozoa; order Malacalcyonacea; family Plexauridae; genus Paramuricea; species Paramuricea clavata. The sequence goes on from CACRXK020000063.1 coordinate 54,373, forward strand.
ATATAGCATAAAATATTTAAGCAAATCTGCATTAAATTTGAGCCAGCAAAATTTGAAGAATTTAGATACGTTGGCAGTCCAAATTTGTGCCCCAAATATTATCCAACGGGAACGGTAATGAAGGTCAACCATGACAGTCACTGGCGATCCTAAAGAGATCTTTACATATAAGACATGAACGAGGGGTGCAGGGCCGCCAAGAGGTTGGCGGGGGCCGGGGGCAAATTTTTTTTTGGGGACCCCCTATCAAAAAAAATTTTTCCGGAAAAATATTTCCCCCCCCGCCAAAAAATTTTCGGTCAGTGTACCATTTTAGGGGTAAAAAATATTTTCCGGAGTAAAAAAATTTTCCGGACGATTACGTTCCTATTGCGTTTCAGGGACTTTATCTCATTTTTTTATGCCAAATTTCAGTTCTTACTCCAAGAAAACAGATATCTTGTCCTTTGCGCGGAAATATTTAACAACACAAAAAAGACTGGGGCCCAACAAAAATTTTTGAGGGGCCCCCCAGCACTTCGGGGCCCGGGGAAATTTGCCCCCCCCCCTGCCTCCCCCCTCTCGGCGGCCCTGGTGGGGTGTGGCACATCCAAGCACTGGGCGATTTACCTGCGATAACGTAAGTGAGTTGTGTGTTTGATTTACACAGTACAACTCAAGTTGTAAGTAGGTCGCATGCGACACAGTTTGGCATAGTTATAGGGGGTTTTGTTAATCTTTTTTTACGTTGATGAATATCAGCATCGAAAGGGTTCTGTTCGATCATCAGTCTGTGTGGCCGAAACACATCTTACAGTAAACCTTCAATTCCTAAGCCTTCCTGGGTATAAGCCCACTTAACCAATTCAAAATATACACTTCCAAAAATACTGAATGCAGCTTTTATTGGATTTAACACTTGTAAACTTTTATTTTGTTTGGCATTATGTTTTAGCCTCGGGAGAGAAATGAATCACGATTTGAAACAGCACTGAAAATCACCACATCGTCATCATCGCATTATATTGATGTGGCATTGTTTAATTAACATAGGCAGCGCAAAAATACAGATTCATGCTAGACCTTTCTAAGGCTACGTCGCCACTGTACCGCGGATAGCTTCCCATAACGACGTGAAAAAACGCCTATCCGTACCTTGAGGAACGCTATTTTCAGGGCAAATATTCGCTCAGCTTCGAAACGTTGGTTTCAGAGGAATTACTGATTCGCTCAGCTTCTGAAAGTTGTACCTTCCGTATCGGCCAGTATAGTGAGCCTAAAAGCTTTTCTTCGATATATTCGGTCTCATTTAAAGCTTGGCGATCGCGTGGCGTTCGCGTGCACTGATGCACACTCTGTTTATATAACAAATAATAGCGTGGGGTCACGTGGGCGCAAGCGTTAAGGATTTTCACGCGCACGTTTATAGCTTATTGCACCTATCAAATGCAAACCTCGGGGGAGGGGGGTGCGAACTTATGGGCAATGGTCATACATTGTTCTAGGGCGCTATCTTCTTATTCTACTTCTTGTTATATGTGGATTTGAGGGGGGTGAACTTATGGGCAATGCCAATGGTCATACATTATTCTAGGGCACAATCTCCTCATTCTATCTCTTGTTATATGTGGATTTCTACTGCCCCCAGCAGGGGTCTTTTTTACCTGCCGTGCGCCATGATTTCAGCGTTTGTATGCGTGTGTGTCACTTATTTTGCATGTGTATTTGCAGGGTGTTAGCTAGCCCATATACTGTCCGTTTGACGGACTCTTCCCAATTGAAGTAGCTTTCCCAACTGGGTCTACTGGAAGATTTTCATTTTTTCTCATGAGAAAGTGCATTGGGTTTGATTTTATATTATTATATCAAAGAACGTTTTGTTTACTTTTTCCCATTAACTATTTTCTCAAAATGTATCGCGTTTCACTCATATTGGGTGTGTATTCACTGAAATGAAATGTACAAAACAAAGTGTAATCGATGTGCATCCGTGTTCATTCACCGGAAATGAAATATACAAAACGAAGTGCCATCGGGTGAATTTGTCAGTGTTCATTCACCGGAAATGAAATGTACAAAACCAAGCCACCGTTGAAAAAGAACACTATTTATTCCTACACAAGGACTTTGATGGGTCAAAAAACTTTCCCAATTTACGTTTAACGGACAAACTTTTTTTCTGGCTAACACCCTGATTTGTCAGCAGGATAACTCAGGAACTATCAAACGTATTAGTACGAAACTTTGCGCAGGCAGGGTAAAACTGAAGCGACGCAATTAGCGCATTGTATAATTTATGCATGATATATAATTAGCTGGTGGAGGTCTGCGGAGTGCCATCTAAGTTGACACGCTTCATTGTTATTCAATGTCTTTGCAACTCCAGGCATTTTACTCAAGTTTTTTTTTCAAATTCCCACCCTTTGCCCAAACCCCCTCCCCCGGGATTTAGGTAAAAATATGAAAGAACAGCTTTTAGAAGAAAAGACTAAAAAAAGATCTGCATTTTTGAGGTTTACAATAGACAACTTGCATGTTATACTAATTTTTGATTTAGACAAAAAAAAAGTAAATTCCCGTAAAGAACTTATCAAAATCAGTAAAATTGAAAATTTGGTTACGAAATGTTGTCAAATACAGAAAATATAGCCTTGCGAATTTTGCATATTTTCAGTATGTTTGTATTACGTGCGGAAATTTTTACTATTTTTCAGCCGAAAATGGTAACAATTTCCGCACGTAATACAAATATACTGAAAATATGCAAACTTCGCAAGGCAATATTATCTGTATTTTACAACATTTCGCAACCAAATTTTGCAATTTTACTAATTTCATTACGTTCTTTTTAACTGTTGTGTTTGATCCCCTTCTTATATACTTAGATTAAAATTTAGTCTAACATGTAAGTTGTCCATTAGGCCCATTACAGGGTCTCATTCCCTAATGGGCTCCTGCAACCAGGAGAGCAATGCCCATCGCCCCCCCAACATGCCCCAATGATTTCTAAAACATAGCTGTTGGACTATAGCTAAATATTTGCAGAGTGACTAAAAGAATGCACTGTTTTTAGCCACAAAAACTTGACATAATAATCATAATTTGACCTGTGTAATATCTTACCAACCGACTGAGTGCCAGTGCTTTCCCCCTTGATGAGTAAAATCATCTGGCATTAGACAGAGTAACATAGTAAATTGGGCACATTGGGGTGCAATGCAACTTTATACTAGGTTAACAAGATGGACTGGCAGATAGCGGGGGTCACAAAAGTTATTTGAAAATGTGCCTGCAAAATGTCTTCATTTAAGATGAAGACTCTCTCTTGACCAGTAAAATTATCTGGCATTAGACAGAGTAAAGTACTGCAATGAAGTCAGGCAGAGTTGGGAATATTGTAGCTTAATGGGTTAACAAGATGCACTGGCATATAGTTCCATTCAGTAGCGTAACTACTATGGGCTCAGACCGTGAGAACCCGGGGGCCCCCAACCCCAATGGGCCAAATGGGGGCCCCCAGGCTCAGGCTGTAGAACAAATATGTTACAATGTCGTTTTCTGACCATCAGAATTCTGTAAAATCTCTCCCCAAAGTCCGGGAAATGGCATTTCAGAGAGTCTAGATTCAAAAATTTTCCGGAAAACTCGTGCATATACGGCGCTCAACTCGTGCATTCGGCATTTCTACTATGGGGGGAGGGCCTTCGAAAATTTTGAACCGGGGGCCCCCTGATATAACGTTACGCCACTGGTTCCATTAACCGGGTAATTTAATCCACACAAGACTCTTCCCTTGATGAGTAAAATCATCTGCCATTCAACAGTCAGAGTAAAGTAAATGTAATGAAGTCAGATCTATTTGGGTGCATTGCAGCTTAATGGGTTGACCAGCCAAGCTTCATGGTAGTTTGTTTGCATAATATTACACAGAAAACAATGCCTACGTACTGTAACACTTTGAGTACATGTCCAGCAATTTTAACTGGGATTCATCAGTTATTCAATCATATCGAATAATTATGTACTCAAATAAACGCATGTAAAGATGTCACATTTCAAATTTTGCAATAAACTGATGAACCAGGAATAGTGGCATTCAGCAATCAGCAGTCGTTTTCATACGCCAGAATGACAATCATACACGACTAGTCGCATTGCATAAATGGGCCTTAAACTTTTTAAATGCCGACTGAATGTATTGTGGTTTATACATGACAGAAATTTCTGCCTCAAGGTAGCACAGATTAAATACCACTTTCATAACAGATTTAAAATTGATCTTATACTCTACATGAACGAACAACGCCAAGAAAGCTTATTTATGACGTACATAAAAGAATATTTAAGCTGCTCCGTAGCTATTTATACGGTCCTGATATGGTCCACAAAGGTTAAAGTTGCGTCAAACTTCCTTATTCGTTAAAAAAACTTTGTTACATTCACTATGGTGTAACTCAAATAAAAAATCCAATTGGAATTCCAATTCGAATGATAATACCCATTGGAATTTGGGACGGTTTCCAACTCGCAGAATTCTGTCTGTCAACAGAAGTTCTTGGAAGATCCCTGCAGTTCAAAAATGTCCCCACATAAGGAACTCTTGCAATTTTGTTCTAGAATTGTCCAAAAGTGACGTTTTGAAGTTGCCATGATAAATATAAGAGGATTTAGGGGGGGGGGGGATGAAGCAGTTCACCACAATGCTAAGGTATTGGGCATTGTGAATTTCAATTGGTCTGAAATTAAACTTACCATGAATTTAAGAGGGTTTAGGGGGGGGGGATCTGAAAATCAGTAAACAGTAAATATTTTGGTATTTTAACGGTAATAATAAGTAACATTTTGGTATTTTAACGGTAAATCTTTGAAAAGTGTTCTGAAACATTAAACAGTATTTTTTCCTCACAATTCACGCTAAATTTTTAGTGTTTTCACAACTGACAGTAACCGAAATTGAGTGAATCACGACTCACAATATACCCCATCAACACCCTCATTTAATACACTATGAACATTTCAGCCTGCGTCGTACAAATCTAACTGAAACGTTGGTCATGTAAATTTATGTCATGTTCAGTTTTTATTATTAGGAATTCACGGCCCAGCTTTAGAGCCCAATTAGCCTTTCTCATGGTGACGAATATCCACCATTTTTGGGTGGCATCTAATTCTCATTAACCAATACAGACAATTAAAACAATGCGAAAAGCAATTTTTCAAAATAAACTAATCATTTACAAAGCAAGTTTGACATCATTCGTCCAAAAAATTATAAAAAGTCGCTGTTATGTAGACTTATCTCACAGACTTCGGCTGAAAAGCCACCCAAAAATGGCGGCGTGAGAAAAGCTAATTACTCTTCATGTTCAAAAAATTACTTAGTTCAATTTCATTCCTTCGGCATGCAAGCTGGTTCGAAGTGAGGCGGCTGAATTCGCAGGCTAGGTTTACTTGAAAGAACCACTTAATTAACATGTGCAGAAATTTGAAAAAATATTTTCTAAATTTTGACATGTGAAAAGCATGCCATCTATTAAGTGAATGCCAAACAAAATATAACATGCACAACACATTTGATCAGATTTAATTGCAAGGTTGACCCCAATTCGAAATGCCCCGGCGCCCCGCAATTGGATTTGGAGGGTGTAGTTCAGTATATAAGACTGCCATCGACTAACGACCAATTGGATGTGTACAGCTTACTTACTCATGCATTCAGCCGAGCACGAGAAGGTCACTATGGTTATATGGTATTTTCTGGCTTCAATGGCCAGCTGAAGTACAGGCTAACATTCTATGGTACTTTGGACTGTCAATTATTCTTGAAAACATCAATAATTCTATACATTCACGTATATTATAACTTTAACACACACAAACCCGACAATATTTAAACTATATTTAGACCGCTTTCTGAATGCTTGAGTAATTGCAAGGTTTGCATTTGGAAACAGAATAGATTTGCCAAATCCTCATCTTAAAATGCAGTTTTCTACGAAAGTTCGAATGCTGTACTTGTAGCAATTACAAAATATATTGCAACAAATACTCGCAAAAACGTTGGAAACATTCTAACCCACTAGATTGATGAAATGCATTCATATTTAAATAAAAGATTCAAGACAATACCTGCGTATCGGCTTCAACGTTCGAGTCCACGTTTCCCGATATTTTCGAGATGATAGAATGTAGATTTTTCCGTCTGAAATTTAACAGGAGTGCATCAATTTCATTATAAACCTCTTACAAACGCTTTCGTTAACATTACAGCGTTATTTCTTGATGTTTTAAGCGAAAACGAAGCCAGTGCAAAAATTTTGGCTCGTTTCTGTTGTCTTACATAGGTCAAACGGCATGTAATATGAATCCTTACCGTCCCTTCATAATTTTGATGGGATTTTCTAACGTAATACTGCCAAGAATGCCTTGCTTCGGATTATAATAATTATGCACGGTTTTTCGCGATGAATTTTCACATCAAAACGAATGCAACACGAGTTTCTTGCCAGCAAATTCAAGCGAGTTTTGCTCTTAATTACGCATTCTTTTTGAGCTTCAATTGTATTTATCATAAAAGGAGAACCGCTTTCAAAGGCCTTTGTTTACTCGCATAAATATAATGGCATCAAAATGAGGCTAACAGACATAACAATAGGACCGGCGACTAATCATGCATGCCTTGACTTTGCCAAACAAGCGGAAAAAAACCTTTTTCCCAAGCGAAGAACGCCGTTTTTGGCAAAAATAAAAGCGAAATTGATTCCTTTTGTTCAGTAAAAGCATTCCCTCGTGACTGTGAATTCCTTAATCGACTATTTCGCTGCAAAAAGGAATGTCTTTTATAATGAGCTATTAATTATTAAACGTGAAAAGCACGGCTATTCAAGTGTGTTTTGAAATGCAAATTACGTGGGTGGGTGTATTGAAATTGCGATATTAAATCAGGCAACAGGCTGGAACGAATTAATTTTAAAAAGAAATGAAAAAAATAATGTTTAAAATGAAATAAATTCCTTTCAACTACAATGCGATTAAGAATTTCTGGCTTCGGGCCTATATCTAGGGCGGCAAGGGCCAATTTACAAAACATTTTAATTTGGTTATTTGGCGGTAACAACGCATTAAAGTCAGTTTTATTTTGGGTTTTTTTATGTTATGTAACACGCGCTCAAAACTATAGACACTTAGTTATGACTGCAGACAAATTGTTAAATTTTTAAATCGGCTGTAAATACGGCGTCGACCTTTATAACATCAATGATAATTGTATTTTAATTGACAGTTTTTATTATTATTCAATTGGATACATTTAAAAAGTAGCGACACGGAGCTGGGGCACCTTTACACACACACGTTCCACGGTCACTCGCAATGGATCGGAAATCAGGCTTACGTGAAAGTGTGTAACACCATGCATACAACTATTTTAACACTGTTCATTATGTATAACCATGTGTTATACCATCTGCAAACAAGTTGTAACAAAGTTGTTGTCAAGCCGATGTGAGGATGTGTTCGCACTGCTTGTTCCCAGTTGTTGTGACAAGTCTGGAACAAGTTGTTATCGCCTTGTTACAAGGTTGATGACGGTAACAGACTTGCTACAAGCTGTTCCAACAAGACCAACAAGACCAATACAGGGTGTTCGTAACAAGTTGCTACGAGCTTGTTGTCATCAACTTGTTACGTGCAGACGATATCAGACTTGTTGGAAAAACTTGTTGCGAGTCTGCTGGCCTCATCAACCTTGTTACATCACGATAACAACTTGTTCCAGATTTGTCAAGCTGCGAGATTTTTACCCGTATATGTAACAGTGTGGTACACCATGTAACATTGTGTAATAGTGTGTAACGCTATGCAGGGACGTCGCTACTGGAGGGGTGTGTGAATGTTGGTAAAAGTTGGTCAAAATGGAAAATATGTGCTTAAAATTGAAGGTCAAAAATTGGTAAAATTTGGTCAAAGTCCGAGATAAAAGATGGCCAAATTTGCTCAAAGTTATGAAATCGTTCGCAATTTTAACAGTTTCTAAGCTTTGGTTATGTTATTTCTACGACTTGGTCAAAATTCTAGGAAAGGTTGGTGAAAATATGACGATACCCCCCTCCCCCAATGTTGATGCCTTCGCGACGTCCCCGACGCTATGTAACACAATGTAATACTATATTTAAGTATTCCATCGATCGGATTTGACTAATATTTAAGCATTCCATCGATCGACCCTGTAAACTGGAACAAGCATATAGTTACTCATAGAATTAAAATATGTTAAATAATGACATATTTAATGAATTTCTTAAAGCTCTATTCTCTGTTTGCTGGTCCCTGTTACTTTTGTTAATAAATTCGAATTAATAATTTCTTATCTACACTAATTTAATTACTGAGAAAAAATTTTTCACAGCTTAAAAGCTTGACGCACATTGTGGCATCGTTAGTGTGTATTACTGTAGCTAACACCATCATCTCCTCATTCCGTTCATTTATCTCTAAATACAGTAAATATGAAAAGAATTTTCACTATTTTTCCACTTGGATAACTGCCATTCGACAATACCCACGATACTAAAACTCGTTTGGACAAAACCACGCATGCTGTCAGAGCTATAATCCTATATCCTTCGCCAATGCTCTGTTCGTATCCAATGAATCGTTACAAATCAAACCCAAAATAGCTCAGCGCTAAAAACGTGAAGTACAGTAGCAGTACAGATCCAATCAGCAACCACCAGATTCCAAATTCTCCTAAACAAATGAAAAAAGGTATTTGTGTCAGCGTGCTCCAATGATGACACAGTAATCTCATGTGCGGAACGACGCAATACAACCCTGGGAGTCGTATAGAAAGGCCAGATAGCGCTATCGACGGGTTGGTGATTTTTTAGGCATTTGGCTAAAAATGTGCGTTTATTGGTATCATCCAGATTAAACTTTAGTAATTAAAAATTACAGTTTAAAGATTAATATTAAAGCTTCGAGTCATGCGACTTGGATTTTTGGAACTTGATTTGTTAACTTGTGACTTCACTTGGACTCGGACAAAATGACTTATGACTTGGTTATGAAAGCGTAACCACTGCCTCGTCATGATTTGCAATGATTCGTCATCAAAATGCTGACGCCATGGTGAGAGGCATTCACCCCCTGGACGTCCACCATTTTAAATATTATCAGGGGGGTGAATGCCTTTCATAAGCGCGCTGGCTGGGACCATGCCGTCAGCATTTTGATGACAAATTACGGTTACGCCAAAATCATAGGAAAAACCAAGAAGTCGATCTTCTGTTTGTCTTTATTCCGTGCCTCTGTTTTCTTCTTTAGTTTCCCGGAAAACTGGCGGAAAGGGGCGGAAACGAAACTAGGAAAATAGAGGGACTATCGCTTTCACTAATTGCCAAGTGTGTGGGAATTTTCCGTTTCACAAACAACGGGAAGTTTTGCACGGCTAAAAAACAACACACTGTAAAAAACAACTTGGTTACTGAATAAAAAACAACAAACAAATTAGCCGTTTCAGATTCATTTTGAAGTTCAGGTTGTTTTTTACCAAACGAATAGAAAGGGGCAAAGCAAATTAAAGCAAAAATAATGTTTAAGCTTCCAAATAAAATTCTGTTCTGACGACAGATTACTTATTCCCAGGGTAAACTGAAATTAGGAAAATGTAGAACAGAACTTTTCAAATCGACGTATTTCAATAGAATACCTTACATTTAGAGTAAACTGCCGAAAGACTTCAGAACTTCTGGTTTCTCTTCAACTGCGTTTACAAGAGCTTGTAAAGAACACATGTATTGGGGAACTCAGACGTTGGGCAGAACTAATATTGTACTTTTTAAATTTACTCTTTAATGTTTGACTTCTTCTTTTCTTTCATTTCTTCTTTCTTTATTTCCTTAGATGGAAATTCATATTCCTTTCTGGTCTTTCCTTACTACAATATTGGCAATTTTACAACTTTGTCTCTTTGTGTTCTTATTTTTTTCTTGTAAAACTTGTTATGTTGTAGAAATCGATTAAACTAAATTAATTAAAATGGGAGCCAAATCATTGACAGATCTTTTCACTCATAAAACGGAAATAACAAGCTATGAACTTCGAGGCATATCATACCAAAAGAAATAAGAGAAAGCAAATCTTTCTCTTGTTTTGAAAATAAAATTGCTATGCTGACACTTTTGTTACAACAGTAAAATAACGCATGTTGTAAATAAATCAACAGACAATGTAGCTTAGTGAAAGCCCCTTGTGGAAAGCAGCTTAAGTTGTCAGCGTGTTTCAATAAAGATTTTTAAACAAAGTTTTTGCTAATCTGAGACAAGCAATTTTGTTGGTGGTTTTAACCAAGTTGTTTTTCACAGTGAATACACATATCTGATAAAATGTTACAGGTTGTTCCAACAACTTGTTATCGTCCTGCAATTCATCAATTTGTCAACACGTTGTGAGTGACAACCTTGTAGCAACTTGATAAAATAACAACATTGTTACAACTTGTTGACAAGCTTGCTACAAGCCTGTTGCGAACACATCTTGTCGACGAGTTGCGAAGTTCTTGCGTGTGTACTTCACTGTCATGAGAAATACAAGGTGACTTACTCCTGTTAGCTAAGGTAACGAGTTTACACGTGTTATCCGCTGATATCGTGAGCAATCCAAATTCTTTATTCGCTTGCTCCAGCGATTGTGAGGGAGGCAGGAATGCCAGGCCAGTCACGAATATGTTATGAACTTCGGAGATTGAAACTAGAGGCTGAAAATAAGAAATAAGAGAGTTATTGCAATGTGCTGTACTGCCTGTACAGATATATAAATTAAAATCCGCTGTCAAGAAGACGAATTAATCCAGCCGAACTACCTAGAATCACGCGATCTACACGCGTAAAAATCACAGCTTGCCAACAACAAGATTTTTTTTCAAGATGTGTTCGCACTGCTTGTTCCCAGTTGTTGACAAGTCTGGAACAAGATGTTATCATCTTGTAACAAGGTTGATGAGACCAACAGACTCACAACAAGTTGTTCCAACAAGTCTGATATCGTCTGCACGTACTGTAACATGTAATGCCTCTGAGAACTACAGTAGGGCATGTGAACTTTAAAATCTTACCGCTAAGTTCCAAGAGATATAAACAGCAATAGATCCAGAAGCTGTACCAACCCCCACATATTGACCGTCATCACTGAAACCAAAATTAATACCTTGATCTTAAATTAACAGAAAGTGTACTATCCATATTTTGTTGTTATAACAGAGTTATATATTATTTTAATTAGGTATTTAGTATAGACTTTGCAATTTTTGCTTAAAGTACCCAGCAATTACAAATAAATAAAAGCTTTCTGAAATAAATAAAAGCTTTCTGCCATGTTTCCAGCCTACCTCACAGCCATCTGTGTCAGCGGTTCAAGTCCGGCCACACGGCTGAGCTGCGGAACCCATTTAGAACAATCCCATTTCACAATGAGCGACGGTAACGGCTTATGACGATCAAATTTTGATGGAACTTGAATTGTGTACAAGAATATTTCACCTTTTTCACTTGTCAAAAATCTATATAGAGAGATACATAAATTATATATTAGTTCTCAAGCTCATTACTCTGTCTAACGTCAGACTATTTTACTCTAGTCAAGGGGAGAGTCTTGTGCATTAAATAATGGGTAAACTAATACAATTTTGATATTGAACAATATTTGTATTCTACTGTACCTGCACGCTCTTATTCTGAAAGCATCTTCACTGTCATTGCCATCAGGTCCAGTATAAAATAATTCGAATTCTCGTTTTCCTTCGTCCAATTTCCAAACATAGGCTTTTGTATCTCTTGACACTGTCACAAACTGTTTGTTATAATATAATTGTGCAATATTATCAATTAATTAATCTTTTAATAATGTTACGATCAATGCAAACTGAAATTTCAATGTTGGTTAATAATTGTCGGCGATGTTGTCTCTGAGTGTGTCGACACCGGGCAAGCTGAAAAGTTTGCTTATTAGTAAGTGTATTAATAAAGAAAATCGGTTTAACTTACTCTTTTCCCATTTGGATGTATATCGAGATCATCGACATCTGTCTCGTGAGCTTTGAAATTATGAAGACATTTTAACGTGGGATACTGTAAGAAGTATAGTGACAAATGCATAAAAAACAGAGCTGAAAATCCAAAAGGGGCAATTATTAGTAGCGACAGGCCTCAACAATTACGTCATCAAATCTTGGGCTCTTTTTAATAACATTGGTCCAATAAAAAATGAGATTATTGGACCCCTAGCTGAAGAACAGTAAGTAGTTTGGTACTTTAAGTGGCAAATAATGTACCCCTGATGTGCCTCTCTTTACTATTTTACTCTGTCTAATGCCAGACGATTTCACTTGTTAAGGAGAGAGCACTGGTGTTCAATGGGTTTTAAAATCAAACTTAGACTTTTCAAAGTCCGCGGTTCGTGGTTCCTGGAAGCGACGGACTTTTGTCACCCGCAAGCGCACCAAATTCACCGGTGCATTTTTGCTCCGGTGATGTCAGTGAATGCTCATTATTATTATGAACAAAACAATAATGAACTAGTGAAATCGACATGGTGAACGCCCACTATGTCATTATTGATTTTCGCGCCAAACTTTTCAGTAAGATTCAAAATCAGGCAAGTGACACAAGTCGCTCGCTTCCGTCTTTCTCAAGCGCTCCCTTCTTGCTACGGGCGGTCACCAAGTGAGAGGGCTGACACTTAATGGGATGGCAGTGATAAATACAGTTAGTTCAATAAACCGAATGAATGGTGGCACTCTCGATCGAACCCCATGATGAGTAAAAAATCGTCTGGCATTAGACAGAGTAAATACTAAAGTAGGGAGCATTGCCACTTAGAGGGTTAATTTTCAAATTTTCACCTTCAGTATACAAACATATCCATTTGAACCTCCAGTAACAATATGCTCCCCATCTCTCGTAAACCGAACTACTTTCTGAAAATCACCATCATCATCTTCATCATCGCATTTCACCGTCACTTCGGAACAAAGTGTCGACACCTTATATTCTCCCCCGGTAGTGTCATTTTCCTTTTTCTTTTTATCAGTTTTTGATTGTGTTTTTTTCTTGATGTCGACCAAGAGCAAATGACACTCATTCTCTTTGCCAACTGCCAGTGACTTCTCCTTCGGATGTGCAGCACAATTCATAATCGCTTTCCTTTCCGAATCATGTTCGTGAACTTTCTTCGCTTTTATTTCCTTATCATTATATTCGAGTTCAAATACTTGCTATAGCAGGATTATATAAAGATTCAATTAATATTTTCCTTTTGAAGTATGACTTTACACTCAAAACCATTGGGGAAGGTGGCCACTCAGAGCCTCGTTTTCATGTATGTAGTTGTGACATTAACTTAACGTCTCAATCACAAAACCAAGGCTCTATAGTCAAAGTGACATACTTTCCGGAAGCCGGTATTGATGCGAGGCTCGAATATAATGAACTAGCATATAGACCATTTGTTTTGTTTACATTTTGCTGACAAAATTAATTCTGATTATATATACAAAAGATTACATGCTCCATTGTGATTCAACAATGCATATCACAATAACAAAGCTCTCTTGGGAGCTTTTAAAATACTTCGCCGGGCAAAAAACGTAAACAATGCAAGGGATCTATTGATGCATCATGCAAGTCTCGAATATCAAGAAGTGAAGGACTCAAGATGAAGAACTATTAGCTATAGAAATATCAGCCATCATACCAAAGCGTTTGGAACGCCAGTTTTTGCCGATCCACCGCCTCCTGCAACAACAAAATGATCTTTGTCCAATACATTCACTGTATAGAGAGGAAAGTTTGTCGTGTGTAACGTTACAGCGCTCATTTTGAAATAGAAAACAACAAAAGTTGTAAACAAAGTTTGGAAAACGTGGCAGATTTTGGCAGATTTGGTCCATAATTTGGTCTTGTAATTTGGTCTTTTTGTCCAGACACTGCAGGAAGTAATGCACTGGAGTGATGCAGTCAAGCCAGATTTATGATTCATATTTAATCCACGATTAATGGATTAAAGCTAATCGCTATGATTCATGGATTAAAGCCAACTAATCTTAAATATCATCCGGATTAAAGTTAATCTCTTAATCCAGCATCTCCTACCCAGTACTTTTTCCCGTTCTTGCCAAAATAAACAACGATCATCATTTTGGGAAATGTGGTCTCCTCCAAAACCTTGGGAAATTTCTTCAAATAACTTCAGACATTTACCAGCAACATCAAGCAACACAAGCTACAGGCCTGCTCGAGGTGTAAGACAAGTTAGACGTACAAATATGGCTGAAAATGATCGCACAACAGCACCGGCCCTTCCACCGAGACCAGCTTCAAGACAGAGTCAAAGTTATCAAAATTATGGTAGGTTTCATATTAGGCTCAAATATTTGCAGGCATTGATGTGTTAGAATTATGAAGATGTTGTAATATTTAATGATTTATGTACCAGTAAAAGGCTTTAGATCTTATCACATGCATTTATTTGTGTACATTTAATAAATGGATTAAACTTTTTCACCCCCCCCTCTCTATCATGGCATTCTATCGAGGCAACTCTTTCCCAGTTTTGATGATTTGCGTCTAAACAACAGTTGAATCTTGTCGTATGGACAACTCTCTATCAGCGTCCACGTCAGAGAGGTTCGACTGTTCTTGAAAAATGTCAAAACCACATGACGCCTTTTGTCCCCTCCCCCTCCGGGACAGCAGAAATGGCGCCTTGGAGGGAAGGACTTCTAATGTTCAGTTCAATCTATTTTATGACAGGATATGGCAACTATGGTGGCTTTGGTGGTAGATATATGGGACCTTATTCTGGTAAATAGAATTTTAAACATAATTATATATGTGGATTCCAATTATGCAATTACTATACCCTTCGGGAAAGAACTTCATTTCGCTATAGAGGTTTGTTTTCATGTATGTAAGATCAGTTATATCCAAGCCACTCAATCACGAAAACAAGACTCTATATAGCAAAAGTGACGTACTATATATGGGATAGAAGATTAAGTTTGACAGTTTGCTGGCAGTGTTTATCTCAATGAAAATCTTTTTCAGGTGGATACACAAATGGATATGGGGGATATGGGGGATATGGAGGTTACAGTGGGTACAATAACATGTACAGTGGGTACGGAGCCAACAGATACGGCATGGGATACAACAACGTACCTTCTAGTTCATTTGTCGAGCAAGCCGAGCAAAATTCACGTACTGCGTTTGACTCTGTACATTCGATTGTTCAAGCATTTGGCTCAATAGCCATGATGCTTGAATCAACATTTTTTGCCGTCCATAGTTCATTCAGAGCGGTCCTCGGAGTCGCTGATCACTTTAGCCGTTTACGTGAGAATCTTGTCCAGATTGTTGGAGAAAATTTTTTAATCAAGTGGATACAAAGTGTTTTCCGTAAAATAATGGTTCTGCTTGGTTTGCGGAGCTCGGCAAGCGTTGAAGAAGTTTGGAACCAAATGAGATCGATGGCACAAGACACATCTAAGCAACAACAAAGTCGCGTGTGGAAATCTTGGCCGCTGTTGTTGTTTTTTGGTGTTGTGTTAGGAACACCATGGTTGATATGGAGATTTTTATCGTCACTTGGCAATGAGGACATTCACAACTGGAAGACAGGTACAGCACACACGTAAAAACACACAAGTTGCAACAAACCTGCAGCAGACTTGTAGCAATGCTGTTCCAACAACTTGTCAACAGGATGTGCTCGTACTGCTTTGTACAGACAACTTGCTACAAGGTTGTTGAGCGCAACAAACTTGTAACAAGTTCCAATAAACTTAACAATTTGTCAACAAGTTGTGAGTGACAACCTTATAGCAACTTGATAACAGCATTGTTACAACTTGTTGACAAGTTTGCTACAAGCCTGTTGCGATCACATCTTGTTGACAAGTTGTGAGATAATTACCTAGTGTACTTTATTATTTTAACTCCAGACAATTGCTGGAGTTAAGCAATGGAGTTAAGCACGACTCTGCCTAACTCCAGACAATTTTACTTGTCAATGGAAGAGTGCTGCCACTTTAATGGGTTAATCAGACTGGGTTAATGGGTTAATCTGCCCATGCACCTTGTCATAAAATGACCATGTCTCATTCTACCTTCAGGAGATGGCGATCATGTGCTTGGCGAAGTTTTGTATGATTTTGTTGCCGAAGGTGACGATGAGCTGTCTATAACTGCTGGAGAGTGTATCAGGATTGCACCAAAACAGAGACAGCCAAGAATCAGGGGCTGGCTGCTCGCTACTGTTGATGGAAGCAGCAAGGGAATTGTCCCAGCCAATTATATTAAGGTAAGCAGTCTACATGAAAAGCAGTGACTGAGACACCTTATCCGATATGGAATGTACAACTTTCAGAAGCTGAGCGAAACAGCATCTCTCCATTGCAATAATTCCTCGGAAGATAGATAAAAATTTTATGGTTTGTGCCTGCCAAATATAAAATTATTATGATACAGCAAGGAATTCAAACGAGAAGGTGGCTTGATTATGTGTACTAAGTGAAGCTGTGCTAATCATCCTTACTTGCAGCTGAGAGCTAAGCTGAATTGCGAAGGATGCAGCTCAACCTGATCGAGTCGAAGGCTTTCTAAGGGCGCCCTTATGTGACTCGTGTCTTTCATGACTCTTTGTCAAAACTGACATCAACGATAGAGCGTTGACTGACTCTTCTCACAAAAATATCACTTAGTATTAAACACTGAGTTGGTTCCCTCAAATATTTCTTTCAAATTCTTCAAGAATTTACCCTATGCAAAATTCCTACTGTGATCACAGAAACTTTGATACTGTAAACCAGGTTATAAAATATACTTTGCTCAATTTTTTAGATTCTTGGTTTCAAGCGAGGAAGAAAAGTGAGGAACACGGCAGAAGAGACGTCGAGCATTCCCTCGGCAGAACAAGAAAGTGAAAATATCGAGAATCCTGCTGGCAGGGTTGTTGATCTGGATGACGTTTATACAGAAACTGTGAGAGAGGATTTTGAAACTCAACAACCTGATTCAGATGAATTAACACTTGAGAATGAGAGCACATCTTCAGTCACAGAAGAAACAAACTCTCCAACTACTTCAAGAACTATTCAGTGAAAAATTAATAAGATGAAATAGATTTATAGCTAGAATACAGACTACTAGATAGATCTCACTAGGTGAGCAACATATAGTGCTCAATTTATTGCCCGCCAATTGATGATTCCCCTTATTACATTTTCGTAGCGCTTTGCATTGTGGTTATAGTGATATCACTGATAAAGATAGCGGCCTCAAATGAAAATATTGAATGTTTTCGCAAATATTTTGCTGTTAGCTATCGTGCACCTGACCCTAGCTTTGTTTAAAAGTTCTTGCATGGGCAGGACAAAAGATAAGCCATCTTGAATATCAGTGATACCACTATAACCACAATATGCAAAGCGCTACGAAAACGCGTAATAAGGGGAATCATCAATTTGCAATATAGACAAACAGAAAGTCGACTCAGCCAAAAATGCATACTGCTGCTATGCCATAATTCTCAATAATTCTTCATCAAAATGCTGTCACCATGGTCCTAGCCAGTGACATCTATGCCAGTGCACTTATGAGCACCACCCTGAGGCCTGAACTGAATGTCAGCCATTTTTGAATATTTTCAGGGGGGGGGGGTAATGCCTCTCGTAAGCACACTGGTTGTGACCATGGCAACAGCATTGCAATGGTTATGCCAAAATCATAGACAAAACCAAGAAGTCAGCCTTCTGAGTTCTGTGTGTATTTTGTAATTTTTGTGTCAATAATAAACGTTACCCAATGATTGGCCTACATGAAGTATCGACGTGGTTCATAATAATATTAGCCCGCATCACCTGAATCACCTTAAATTCTACCGCCCGCATTACTGTAATAGCGAACTCGTGCGAAACGTAGAAAAGTTGTTTTTATTTTGGAGTATATGAGCGATTTTAAGATGAAAATTGACACGATTCCTGCTGAAACAGAGCCGGAAAAGGCTGTAAAAGAAGTTAAGGATGAAAATAAAGTTATAAAATCCGAGGAAAAGCCGCCAAGATCGCCCGAAATGTCGTTCGTCGTTGGTGACTATTGCCTAGTGAAACGACCCGCGGATAACAATTGGCGTACGTTTTTACTGAAATTTGACAATTTTTTTCTTGTTGCTTGTGATATATTTATACAAGCTACTAGCTGTGATAGATTTTGAGGTTTTCCTTTAAAAATTCTTGGTTTAATAGCAAGTTTTAAGGGGGAAATTTTCTGTATATTTGGGTATGTTTATATTTTAGTCAGGCTTATAATTCATGTTAATTATTATAATCTATATTAATATATTATAGATCCTGCGGAAATTATTCAAAAAAGAACTAACATTGATGATAATTCAATTGAATACTACGTTCATTACAGTGGATGTAAGTAAAATTTGACAAGTAAGGGTTCAAGTTGCTGCACAAAACATAAAATCGGGTCGTTCCAGAAAAATCCACACTCCTACTGCGAAGGAAATTTCTGCCGTCCAGAGGGGGAGGGGAGAAAATTGTTTCCGATAATAGTAAGTGTATTAGGATGTCTGAAGTTTCCAATTTCCTCTGTGGAGTGGTGTGGATATTTTCTGCAATGACAAACTGACATTTTTCTAAACCTATTCAAATTATGTATATATGTAATGCACTTGCTAGGCACTGCATAATAGTACGGGCCTTATCAAGTGTTTTGACTGAAATCAATTATTTTTCCCAGTTAATCGTCGTCTTGATGAGTGGGTATCGGACGTCAGGGTTGATGTATTTAAGACAAGTATACCTGAAGAAAAGTCAGAGGAAAAGTCTGATAACGAAGGGCCTGAAAGAAAACTGACACGAAATCAAAAACGAAAACACGATGAGATCAACCATGTGCAAAAGGTGAAAATAAAGACATTTTTATTACAGAACCAACATGATTTCTTACACTGCCAAACTGTAAAAGTTGACTTGACTTGGGCAGGATTTGAACTCGCATCTTCAAAACTCCAGCCAGCTCTACCTATTGAACTATTTATCA
Organism: Paramuricea clavata; assembly: GCA_902702795.2. Lineage (NCBI taxonomy): Eukaryota > Metazoa > Cnidaria > Anthozoa > Malacalcyonacea > Plexauridae > Paramuricea > Paramuricea clavata. The sequence continues at coordinate 73,458 of CACRXK020000063.1, forward strand.
AGTTGTTTCTATCAATATATTTTTAGACGTACGCTGAAATGGATCCTACAACAGCTGCATTAGAAAAAGAACATGAAGCAGTAAGTATTGTATTCAATGTGTATTATGATACTTTTTGTGTGTGTTGGTGTTATGTACTCAGGTGAAATGATGTTTGTGATGTGACTCTGAGTGTGTATCCTGTTCTTTTTGGAGTGCTGACTTTGAGTGTTTTAATTGCAGATCACAAAAGTGAAGTATGTGGATAAAATCCAGATAGGGAAATATGAAATAGACGCATGGTATTTCTCACCATTCCCTGACGACTATGGTAAACAAAACAAGCTCTGGATCTGTGAATATTGTCTCAAGTACATGAAATACGAACACACGTTTTGTGATCACATGGTAAGTGTTTGTTAAGCAACTTTTAGACAACAACAAGTTCAAAGTGGGGCTAACTATCGGTAGTAGTATACTCTCCAATCATTTGATCAGGATGATTTGGCAACATTGCTCATATTCTGTTATTCATCTGAACATTTAATCACTTTAATTTTGTTTCTTTGTGATATTATATCCATTTGTTCAGACAAAATGTACATTCCGTCAACCTCCTGGGAAGGAAATCTACCGTAAAGGAACAATTTCGGTTTATGAAGTTGATGGCAAAGATCATAAGGTATGTCGTGGACTGCTTTTCATCACAAAGTGGAGAAAATCTGCTCACAAATGAGGTGCTAATTTGAAGTTTGCGTTATTGTGTTTTTACATTAGATCTACTGTCAGAACTTGTGTTTAACAGCAAAGTTATTTCTGGACCACAAGACGCTTTATTTCGACGTTGAGCCGTTTGTGTTTAACATCTTAACAGAAGTGGACAGAGATGGAGCTCACTTAGTGGGATATTTCTCAAAGGTACTTGAGTGTCTGCTTGGATATATTCACAGATTTCAGCCAGAAAATGTCATTTAAAAAGAATGAATTACTTTTTAGGAAAAAGAATCACCAGATGGGAATAACTTGGCATGTATTCTAACGCTACCACCTTACCAACGAAAAGGATATGGGAAATTTCTTATTGCATTCAGTAAGAAGACCCTTTCTATTACAGTATTTAATTTTAATTGACAACTTGCTACAAGGTTTTTGAGCTCAACTGACTTGTTACAAGTTGTTCCAACAACTTCTTGTTGTTCTACAATTTGTCAACAAGTTGTGAGTGACAACCTTGTAGCAACTTGATACTTTTAAAATGTACAAATTCTACTAATTCTTGATAGGTTACGAGCTGTCCAAGTTAGAGGCAGCGGTTGGGTCACCAGAGAAACCTCTGTCAGATCTTGGAAAACTGAGCTATCGTAGTTACTGGTCGTGGGTACTTCTTGATATTCTCAGAAATCTGCGAGGAGCTTTCTCTATTAAAGATTTAAGGTACGCGTTTAGAAGTATGTTTAAGTTATGTAGCATGCATAAATTATACAAAGGGTAATTACCTATTCAAAGCAAGACAACTTTTTGCGGATAAAAACATAAACTCCTGTAATTAAGGGTACATTATACCTGATAGGTTTCCGTAGCGGCGCGAAAAAACACCTATCCGATACGGAATGTACAACTTTCAGAAGCTGAGCGAGACAACATCTCTCCGTTACAAATAATTCCTCTGAAAATAGCGTTCCTAAAAGGTGCGGATAGTTGTTTTTTTCGTACAGTGTCAACGCAAGGCATGGCCCTTACTGGAACGTCAAATTAGAACTGAAGGAACAACTATCAAGCATAAATACAAAATAATTTTATTTCCTCTTTCTTGCAGTACGATGACAAGTATCACCCAGGAGGACATCATCAGTACGCTACAATCTCTCAACATGATCAAATATTGGAAGGGACAACACGTGATTTGCGTCACACCAAAGCTAGTGGAGGAGCATGTCAAGAGTGCGCAATACCGCAAACCAGTACTGACTGTAGACACTTCCTGCTTGAGATGGGCGCCAACGAAGAAAGTGAAGAAAATCAAACATTGACGACGTTGACAAAGGTGTCGGCTTGTCCATGGCAGAAGTATTCGATCCATACTTGTAAATAATTTATACAGTACACACACATAACTCAGACTGTATTCATTCCAGTTATTAAGTGGGTTTTGGTGAACTTTCCAGGACAGGAGATGATCAACTTCACAAAACTGTGGAGTGGGGACACCTCTTCAAAGTTTCTGTGTCCGTAACGATATAAGTCAACCAGTCAGGACGCAGTGTTTACCGCCCGTATTCTAAAAGCTCACTCACACTCAATGAGTGGAAGTTCAATCTGGGCTTCTCTCGAGTCTCAATGCTGTTTTTGAATAGCTGGAGGGTTAGTGTCGTACCTTACTATGCGACTATTCACCCTCCAGCTTTTCAAAAACAGCATTGACACTCAAGGAAAGCTCAGATTGAATTTCCACTCATTGAGTGTGCTTTTAGAATACAGGCGTACGACGGGATAAAATTGCAGTTGAATTTTATAACATGTAACTGAGATTGGAAGAATTAAAATACGCATATTAAAGTTTGAACAGTTTCATTCATTTTGAATCACATGTTGCGAATATACAATCATGCGTTAAAGAATCTTTGCATATTTTCTTATCTGTGTCAAGCAAAATAAAAAAGGTTTGCTTAAGGCTGGGGTTACACTATCAAAGTTTCTGTGATCACAGTAGGAATTTTGCATAGAAAATTCTACGTTTTGAAGGATTTATGAGAAATGTTTAAAGAAACTGACTCGGAATTAAACACTGAGTAAATCCTTCAAAGCTTGCAGCGATACAAAGATGAAGACATTTTCGCCGGGTTGGGGGTCGATTTAATATTTGATTTTTTACAAAACTACTTCAAATATTGTGTTTTGAATAACACTGGACACTACGCCATGATTGAATATGGGAACAAGTACAATCCAGTCACACGATCCGGTGATCGGAATGTTCCATTGTCTTTCCATTGTTTCCATATTATATAGTTCAAGACATGTGGTATGGTATATGGGTAATATTTGAGTCACTCTAAGGCCCGATACAGACGAGCAGGTTTTCTTGACAAGTTAACTTTCTCGTGTGTACGGTCAACAAATTTTCCTGGGTATGAAGTTGCAAATTTGGCGGATATTGCTTGTCTCACAAACCTTTCTTTTCTGGTAAAGTCTGACGCGCGCGAGATATGTTATTAGATGAATTTTAGTAGACTGAAAAAGAACAACAATTATTAAAGGAAACTAATTTAAATGAGGCTTCTACCATGAAGATACATTTCATCTTAGAATCACCTAAATATTACACATACAAAAAATTATGTCTGACGTTAATGACACGAATGTTGGATGGGGTATTTGGAGCCGATATTGAGCTCATGATGTAACGCATACAAAAGATCATGGGAGTAATTTGAAGACATATAGCGGCTCTGTTTTCTTTTCCCTGGTAACTTTAAGTGGTTCCATTGATGTTGTCATTATCGATATTCCTCGAGGCTCTACTGAAAAAGCAATATTAAGAGTTTTAAACCAGTCAGAGACATCATTGCTCTTATTTCGTATATACACTGTAGTTTTAACCAGTAGCAAAACTGTCATACAGAGCTACAATTCCAGCCACATACTGCATCAAAATTGTTCAAAAAGATGAATGTACGAATTGTCCTTGGACTTCTCGTGTTCGTTGCTAACATCACAGGTACTGTATATATGAAAATTGTTTATAGATAAAATTCAACGATAGAGGATAGTTTTAGTTCAGACACAAATCACGGCAGAATAGAATACTACCTACACTGAACCACCACGTTTGAGATATCTTTTACAGGTAGTTCAGATACAAACCACGTCAGCTTATTGTAGAATACTACCTACATTGAACCACCACGTTTGGGATATCTTTTTCAGGTAGTTCAGACACAAACCACGACAGCTTATTGTAGAATACTACCCTCCCCACACCTTTACTTGCCAAATAACCAAATAAATATGATTTTACAAGGTGAAATGATGGACAGAAAAGATGGCCAACACACTACACTGGACCACCACGTTTGAGATCGAGATATCTTTTTCAGGTAGTAGTTCAGACACAAACCACGACAGCTTATTGTAGAATACTACCTCCCCACACCTTTACTTGCCAAATAACCAAATAAATATGATTTTACAAGGTGAAATGATGGACAGAAAAGATGGCCAACACATCGAAAAACGTGCATTAAGTTAGTATCAATTTCCTTCAGTAGCACCTCTCAAATACGGACATGTCTCTAATACCAGACATCTCTCCAATACAGAAACCTCTCTAATATTTGTTATTAGAAGCAGACTGCAAAGGATGTGTGGATTTATGTCTGTGGAAGTTTCATTGTGAAATGTGTTGGAAGGCGTCATGTGATCAATCAGGCTGTACCTGCAAACCAATCAGTGGTGGGGTTAGTATTCGCCTTGGGGCAAGTTGTAAAAAATCAGGGGTAAATCCTAGGGGAATTGAGAAGGGGGGCATGACACCCGCTAATGTTTGAGAAAATCAGTTTTGTAGGGCAAATTATCTCCTATCATTAGAACAATGACAAACGTGTTCCATAAATTTAAAAAGTTTATCAAAATGCCAAGGGGAGACCAAAAGCATACAGCTATTTCAATTAAGGTTGTCCACGAGTAAAGCTGAAAAGTCGAATACGAGCGCGAAAGGCTGCTGGGAATCGCTAAAACATTAATGAATTTATTAGCGATTCCCAGCATTCTTTCGCCCTCGTATTCGACTTTGCCGCTTTGCTCGGGGACAACCTTAATTGAAACAGCTGTATACTGTTTCGAATATTTTGGCGACGGTCGAAGTGCATTAATTTTAAACAAACACTCGTGAGTCTTGATATTCAAATTTTGTTAGGATCGGAATTAGATCCTTGAGACCATCAGTATAGCCTGCCTTTAAAAACCATATATTGACTAAATCAATAACATCATTTTATACTTTCCACATTTTTTCAGTGTCAATTAACAAATGGTTGTCAAAATGTCATTAAGCGTCAACGAACACCTACTGTAACAAGACCAAAGCGCTTCATTTTGTCATGAAGTACATGACATTAACCATTACAAGAGCTAGGATTTGTGGCAAACGGTACAGCATGTATTGTAGTGAAATTTGTAAAGTTAGACTTCTTTACGAGGAACTATAGTGACGTATTTTTAAAAGTTATCAATAACCTTAAATAGATTTGCATGGGCAGAAAAAAATATAGTGTGTTTTGATGAGAGAAATGGTTTTCGACAATTTCAAAAAGTTTGATGTGGGTTGGGGGATTTTTCGAATTGGCTGTGGTCCCCTTTTTTTCTTTCTACCAAAGAATTTTCACATTTTTCTTCCATTCCCCCTCCCCCACACACTCACTTTTCCACAATTTTCCCCAACTATTTCTCCTTTTTGGACTGTTTTTTACTTTTCTTCCTTTCCCCCCTCCCCAACACTTCTTTTAAGTGAAAAAGGGGTTAGCCTCTACTTTTTGCCCTTTTGTCAAACTAAGAAAGGGCGCCCTAAAAATGGATCCAATTTTTGGCCATTTTTTAGAAGTTAACAAAGGGCTTTAATATGGACGAAAAGTTAAGGATTTAGCCTTTGTTTTGTCATTATTTGCCCTTTTTATAATCGAGTGGAAGGATCTAAAAGTGGACGAAGGGTTAAGGAGTTAATCTTTACTTTTTTGCTATTTTTTTACTTATTTGCTGAATATTTAAGTGAAAAAATGGGGGCTCAAGATGGAGCCATTTTTTTAAAGTGAGAAAGAGGGGCTAATAAAAATGGACAAAAAGATATGAAGTTAGCCATTTTTTGTGCCCAAAAATGGTAAAAAGTAGAGGTAAACTCCTTAACCGTTTTCAGAAAAGTAACACTTTACTTTAATTTTTAGCATTTTTGGCCTGGCATTTTAGCATTTTTGGCCTTTAGCATTTTTGGCCTGGTTTGAAACATTCAAGTGTCCAAAAATTGCCAAACTGTTAAGGGAAATTAGCCTGCAGTAAAATATTATCGAATCTAGTTTCAAAACACGTGAAAACGCCCAGCTAAACATCAAAACGACAATGTCTGGAAATGATGCGAGGTTAAGGGGTTAGCATTTTCGTTTTTGTCATTTCTGAAGTGTTTGTATGAAAACTTTGTTATAAAAGTAGAAACATGATTTTGCTGATAAGGACAGTGCAGTGTTCTGGGAATTCAACCCAGAAACGAACGAGTACTGTATTCTTTGAAATTTCAAGTCAGGATTTTACAAGTTTAATACATAATTTCAATTTATTAGCTTATCTTTGTATTTTATTAAAATTTTTGCTTATATTGTACATATATTTCTAAGCATTGTACGTCGAGAAATGTGACAAAGTATGAATATGCCTGTGGGTGTGTGGTCTCCCTATATCTCTCTTTGCACGAGTTTGAGCAATCTTTTGATCATGCTATTACTAACTGAAAATCTATGTTTTGAGAAATGAAACAGTCCTTGAAGATTTCATGAACGCATCGAATATAATTTTGAGGCAAAATTAGATCTTTGCCAAAAACATTGGAATGTCGTGCGAATTAGTGGAGACCTAGCTAGGTAGAAATTATACTCACAATTTTATACTGCAAGAAATTAAACCCTATAATTACAAAAGTCAATAACACCCGCTGCGCGAGTAATTTAAAATACTTGTATCAGGTAGTTGAATCTTTCTCAAACCCCAGCTTTCTTGTGTTCTGGTCACTCCCCACGCTGGGCAGATCACAAAAGTCAATAACAACTAGTATTCTGTATTCTTCGAACAACAGTACTAAATTCGCTCCGAACACGGACACTGTTTTTTGTTTTGGATTTTTTATATATTTTGCCAAACGAAAAAATAATAATCACCCGAGGAAAACCAGAAATGCCATGCACGGACAGTTGCTGCATGTGAATGGCGAGATCTGGTGAAAAACCTTGGTGATTATTTGTGCCGGAAACCGGAAACCCCGGGGCAAACCCTGTTATAACCGAAATACCGAACTAAAAAATATACCATACCTACCATACCTACCCATCATTGGAAAAAAATGTGAAAAAGTAAATTCTGTAAAAAAAATTTCTTGCAAAAAATTTAACCTCGAAAAAAATCTGTCGCGAAAAAATTGTAGACCAGCCGAAAATTTAGTCTACAAATCGCGCAAGACAAATACCCTTTTTTACTGGCACAAAAATTGCTCCAGGTAAGGTATATTTATCTTAACCTTGACACCTCAAAATATTGAAAATATGTTCAGGACAAGGTGCGTGGCAAATGAATCCAATGGTCCAGCATATTTTACGGCAATTCGCCATTGTAAAAGCTGCTAGGACACTTGGAAGCATTTTAGTGTGATATAATGTGTGCATTTCTACATTTTGGCTTTTATCGCGCGCATGAAGTAGAAACGCGCATTTAATTTTAATTAGCATGCACTGAACGTCATGCCCCTAATTTTACTAAGCATGCAGCTCAGCGCGTTTAATTTTATGCATAAAATTCGCGCACTTATAATTCTAATCATGCAACATGCACCTTAATTTCTTTTTTCGAAACTAGACTTGTTTTTAAGTCCAGAGCACACACGTCAATATATGCGCGCGTGGAGTACACTCATTGAATGTACTCCGCATTGCAGCAGCACGCGTGCGCCGCTTATATTAATTAGCTGCGTTCGACCAAGCCTATGTATGAACAAAGCAAGGCAACGCGGAATGCAACATGGCGAACATTCAACGCTGCTGTAGCGACCATACATAAACTTAATCTGCAGAGTATTTTCATGGCGGCAATGTTTGGGGACAAATTTATAAAGCCGAAATTCGAGTAAACAAAACCATCCTTTTTAACTATTTGTCCGTCAACGAAGCCACATATGAAAACACCCTATTTTTTCCTGGCGGTCTCTCAACTGAAACCTATAGTAGAACGTATAAAGCGCGAGCGATGCACCTAAAGAAACGAGCCTTGCTCCCACTTGGGAATTAGAACTACGTTTCTTATCGTTAAGCTCCTAATCCAAGATATTTTAGGCAGAAAAACTGTGTTTCTTTTTTGTTTTGTTTTTATGCAATCGGTATTCTTGGATTATCGTTGCTTAAATTCAAAGTGGCTTCGCGCTTCCATTTATTTTTTTCGCAATTTTTTTTGCATTTCTTGCCACTTTGATTTGGTTACAATAAAGTATTTTTCAGCAGGAAAACAGATTCCATTTTCTTGCTGTATTCAACACTTTAAAGTAAATCTGAACTAACGCAAGCATGTTGAAAAATAATTATTTTGCTTTGTGGCAAACACCACAATGCAAAAAGAACGATACTTTATAGTAATAAATGTATCATTCTTATAGTACGCCGCCCTATTTCTAGCTGCCTGACCTTCCTAACTAGAGCGCACGCGCATATAACTTTTCAAAAACCTGCAAGGGAATACCCCCGAATGTGGAATCTCGGTCATGCTCTCAGCTTAACTTAACTTAACCTAGTGTGCCATCGCACCTAGTGAGCTTCCACAAACAGGGGCAAAGGTTGGCATGCCTTATGTTAATTTCTTCCATCGTCGAGTCGCCATAACAGAGAGGGGACCTAATCTCTGGTAGCGAACTGTTTTCATATAACACGGGGCAGAAAACTAACGTTCGAAGCCAGCGATATACATGCACTACGGGCGATGAAATCCTAGACTATTTATCTTCACAACAATTTTATTTACAGTCCTAAGCTGATATCCACCATTCTGTGGGAGGAACCGGATTACCCGGATGAAACATCCATCTTTCAAAATGTCCACGACGATGTCCACCAATCTTCTTACAGGTACCATTTGTACCCTCTAAGCTATGGATACCATTTGCATCCAGTTTACATTATCCTCAAGAGAAACTATGCCAGCTTTTCAACCTATAACATTTTACCCATGCATACCCAAATATTACGTACACCAATATATAGATCATGTAATGGATTAAGGTTAAGGATATAGGGTTAGATTAACCCCAAGCCAAAGCCCAATCCATTTCATGACATTTCTATACATTAATGCACGTAATATATGGGAATATAACCAAAATTTAAGTCTGGCAAGGTTTTGCTTGTCTGCCTATATTCTAGATACTAGCTGCGCGCTGCATTTATCACACAGTACATTTACACTAAGAGGAGAACATTGGCACGAACAGACTGCGACTAATAGTTAGTGAGTTTTAATGAGAGTTACAAGAGTGAAAAATAAAGTTCACTCCCTTTTCACTTTATGTAGTAGTCTTGTATTTTTGGAGACAAAATAAATTGCTCCAAAGTTGACATATCTGGTCTGTAACGCTCACTGAAACCCACCAATAACCGAACCGAGCATGCAACATGTAACCAGAAGCTCAAATGTATACCTCTTTAAGATCGACTTTCGATTGCAGATAATATCGAAATTCACAATAAATTTTTACGTTGAAAAATTGGACCTGAATGTTTTTGCATCTGAACGGAAAATCAACCTTGCGTGGAAATGTACTGCTAACGATAGACCGCCAGGAATTTTAAATCATTTTGACCCAGAGATTTTACCGAACACATGCATACTTAAGTCCTGGGTACAAAATTCAACCGAAACACCGCCTGTTAGCAGGCCAAATACTACAGCCTGTTAGCAGGCTAACTACCACACTGCCTGTTAACAGGCTAACTAACTACAACCTGTTAACAAGCTAACAATCAAAACCCTCTAACCTCGAGACAGACATCTCTTTAACCGTCGAGTAGCTTCGTTATCGCCGTATATCTGGTGGTAACCGTTGATAAATGTTTATCCGTAAATGTTCATATTTATCCATAAATGTTCACATTAGTCCATGGTGTACGTAGTAATCCATAAATGTTCACATTAATCCATTAATCCACAGTAATCCAATAATATCCACAACTACCATTAGGCCTCCCATCCGACATCACAAATGACGTTTTGGTCAATTTTTGTGAATTTTTAGAAACAAATTTATGGTATCTGCGAGCAACACCTTAACGTGTCAAAAATTCTGAAATTGCTAAAAAGTTAAACCCCAAAGAATGTTTATATGGAAAAAATTTGAGCAGAAATCCCAAAGTCTGCATCAAATTGATAACAGCAAAACGCTGGATAAAGCCATACAGTCGAAAAACTGGTCACTAATCAAGGCTTGGCTACATTTCGACTCGATTTTTCCAGGCCTGCAGACGAATTATCCCAATCTCATGCCACGTACAAAAAGCAGAGATGTAAGAATGGCCAGGTCTTACAACTGTGCTAGTTGACTCGTAACAATCGATCGGAGAAACTCGGCTGCAGGTCGGGAAAAGTCAGAGCCAAAATTTCACCGAACCTCGACGAATGGTCAGCCATTCATCTGGCATGATTTTATCTAGCGTTTAACCAAATACCAAAGTGATGTAAACTTCAAAATTTCATTTCAAATTTCTTTCAAATAAACAAACTCCCAGATGAAACCTTCCGAATTTCAAAAATTTTCGATTTCATCAAAGAGCTTCTCATAAACACCAAGAAATGTGTAAAATTGGAAAAAATTCTAAATTATAGAAAAAATGCCACGTTTAAATATGTTTTGTGCATTTGGGCGTCCTCAGGGTGGCCCCACGAACTTTCGAGAACACGCACAACGAGAATCACGCACTTTCGAAAACACGTACCTTACGACGAGAATCACGCACTTTCGAGGACACGATCAACGAGAATCACGCACTTTCGTCGAGAATCTGAAATGAAAAAAATCAAAGTATACATAAGTCACAAAATGGCTATTTTGATTAGAGACAGTTTAAGACTCAAAAGTTGAATTAGCGTTCAGTTTCTCTTGCTACAACCATTCTGATAGGAGAAGTTGTTTGATTGCCCGTCATTTGGATGAAAGTCACGTGATTGCAAACAAAGAATACAAAATCACATTGCAAAGCGCAGAAAAAATTACCTTGTGCAATACGACGTTCTTCTTATGCAACTGCTGTAGGCATCCGTTAGTCTCAGCCTATGGTGTGATGCATTGGTTATAGCGTCTCTGACTAGCGTATCTGGTGGCACAGAGTTGGTTGTGGTTTGACAGACCTTTGCATCGCAGTCGCATTTGGAGCGTTCAATGAAATCCAATGATGATTTGTGTCGGGCTGTGGTGTACGCTACTATGGTCTCTGGTGCAGGACTGGTTGTGATCTGAAATCCTGTTGCAGCAATCTCCGTGAAATTTGGCCGACAAATAACAGCTGACGATGAACGCTCATGGTTAGGAAAGGAATCGAGTCAATGTCTATAGCGCTGACTAGCTGGTGTGATCGGCATTTGTCATGTCCTTCCGTCATTGTCTTCAGACTATCAGGCGAGCGTCTCTTCCAAGTGCAGAGGCCTTTCTTTAGTGTTTTGCCTTGAGACAGCCTAAAAGATTTGAAAGAATTAACTCTTATTAATCTAAAATATTTCAAAGTCGATGATGATGATAATCAAGTTATTTAATATTGACAACACAACTTAGGGTGTGGTCGCTCAATTCACCAAAGGCTCGCGACACACGTTGTCGACAACTAGTTTTTAGAGAGTTTAAGGTCCACGACGCGGCCGGCAGACAGAAACTGTCAATAATTTCTTGTCTTAGGGTATTCCGAACGGCTTCGTCATTCTTTCACAACGTTAAACTAAGCATATTATCACGTCTTTCAACCAACGTGAAAACTTATTGCGACCCACAAGGTTTCTTCTTAATTCTTAAAGTTAAAATTTCAGCAAATGTTGCATCGCTTTAGCCGAACCTTGCCGTTTGTAAGGTTATTTGAAAAAGCTTCAAACATTTACAGTAAACCAATGCTTTAGCGTTCATTCACTTGAGCTGAAATTTAGAAAACAGCGTCATTGAGCCGACCGCGTGGTGCATCTTAAACTCCGTTTAAGCGAGGGAAGAAACCCGAAGAAAAACCGCCTACAAGGCAAAGAAGCACACAAGACAAACAACCAAACTTTACATACACGAGCTTTCAAGAACAGGGGAGTGTAGCGCACTAACTAAACTAAATATTTCTATCAATATAATTTGAAAGAATTCGTGCATGCATTTAATCAGGACACGACCACGAGGCCATTTGATGCCTGAATTTGGTTAAAAATTTCGGTAAAATTCAACTTAGACAATCTTAAAAAACTTAAAAAGCTTAGCCTTTTTCATTCGGAGTACAATATGTACATAAACTACAAGTTTGTACAAGCTAGAACGCTTGAAAATATATGCGCCATGATGTCGAATTGAACATGCCTAAAATGAGTCTGCATGTCGCTCGCTTACAGACAAAATGTTCAACAAAATTTAAACTAAACTTAGTTCAAAGTGTTTATAAAGCTTCAACAATGTTATAAAGTGTTGAAGTTGTACGAGGGAAGCTTAAAAAGCGAGAAACAAACAAGAAAGAAAAGCCATCATGGCCATTATGCTTACCTCGTGGTTCGAGACTTCGACCAGTCGGCAACTTGAGTCGGTTAACTATCTCGTCAAATTTTTGCCCTGAAACTGCAAATAAAACAGGGGTGTTTCTGAATATTACTGGCAGAAAATGTGGCAGAAATACGAAGGAAATGAAGCGACTGAGTGAGGACGAAGCTCTCGAGCGACAAGCGAAGTAATTCAATGCATTTCGGCCATAACACGCGTTTCAAACAACAACTATAACTTAACAAGAACAACTCACAAACGTTTAAAAGATAGCTAAATTTACTACTAACCTGTCATTCTACAATGCATCGCCATTCTATTTCGAAAAAGTTTCATAAAAGCGAAGTTTTGGACTAACTTTAACATGTTCTTCGCTAAACTTCGAGTCAAAATGACGCCCAGAAGCCCCAAGCAGAAAAGTTCAAATATGCCACGCCACACCCTGGCTTCCCGTTGGTCAGATTTTCACGGGCTCTGATTGGTGTAGCTAGAAAGATCTTTGTTATGATTGGCTACGGCCAAAACTCTTTATTGGTCTGAACTCCCTTGGGGATTAAATACAGTCGCTAGGAATGTTAATAAGACAGTTGGAATTATAAATTCATAAATACAATTAAAATATAATTTGTTTACGAGTTGAAGCTTGAATTTGATTATTTCAAAAGATTTTAAGGTTATATTTGATTATTTTAAAAGACTTTAAAGACTTTAAGGTCTGAATTTCAGCTCAAGAATGAGCCCTAAGTGGCTAAGCAATTTGATTACTGATTGAAGCTAAGTTCGGCTAAAGCGATGTAATGTTGCTGTAATTTCGACGCATTTGAAACACGGCTTAAGATGGATGATTCATTCATCTCTGCAATATTTCGGAGTTCCAAATCATGAATAAATCACGTAGAATTTCATGTAGTAAAACTCATTTAGCTATATTTAATAACATCCATCTTAGTTTCTTTGTTTTAAATTGCTTTGATGTATTATTAACTGACAAGATAGCAATCTACATCGAGTGTATCGTTTCTAGAATATTCGCGACGTATTTTTCTTGAATGGTTAGCAGACATCCTACGCAATGTGGTTTGAACGTTGATGTAATCTCAGGCAGCGTTTACACTGTACCGTTTTCGTAGCGTTCTCGTATTGTTCTTAATCCTCAAGGGAACGCAAGACAATAGTCTAGTTCTCTCGAACAATACGAGAACGCTACGAAAACGGTACAGTGTAAACGCTGCCGCAGACTTCAAGTGATCGATATAGTGTCGATTTAATAGATCGCAACACATTTGTAGCAAGCTTGTCAACAAGTTGTAACAATACTGTTATTTTATCAAGTTGCTACAAGGTTGTCACTCGCAACTTGTTGACAAATTGTTGAATTGCAGGAAGATAATAAGTTGTTGGAACAACTTGGAACAACTTGTGTTGGAACAACTTGAGCTCAACAACCTTGTAGCAAGTTGTCAACAAGCCGTTGACAACTTATCAACAGGCTGGGAACAAGCAGTGCGAATACATCCTGTTGACAAGTTGTTGAAACAGCATTGCTATAAGTCTGCTGCAGGTTTGTTACAACATTTTTACATGTGCGTTAATTTTACACCACATTTGTGTATTTTTTAATAAAAACTTGATTCATTGGTTACCTGAGAACAAGCTGGGAACAAGCTGTGTGACCTCAAACTGATAACGACTTGTTTAAATTAAACAAACATGCAGCAGCTCTGAAAACCTATGAGCACAAATTTACCATTAGCATCAAGTCTTTTCCAGCTGTGTAGTTCGACTTTAATTAAATATCATCTCTCAATTGTGGAATACTCAAGGTTCGATAAATTATAACTGCAAACATATAATACTATTGTTTGTGGAAAGTTGGAAACACCACGAAAACTTATTACTGCAGTAATACATAAAAAACTGAAATAACATTGCAGATGTTTTTTCCAATGTTTATCTACTTGTGAAAACAAAGTGACATAAAATTTCCACCTTCCATGGTCAACCTCTAAGAGGATTTTAATTTATTCTATCTAACAATATCCTTGGTGAACCTCTGAGAGCGTGCTAGTCTATCTAACAACAGAATATTCACTAGTAACACAAGTACATGTGGGATGCAGAAAAGATAAAAAGAAAAGCGATAAAACAAATAATTGATGCGGTAACACACGAGGTACACACGTAACAATATCACATCTTGTAGCAAGTCTGCCAACAAGCCGTCAACAAGATGTGTTCGCACTGCTTGTCACAAGTTTAAACAACAAGTATGGTACAACTTGTGAACAGTTGTAACAATCTTGTTGATATTATCAGACTGGTTGTTTCAACAAGTCCGAACAGTCATGATATAACAATATTGCTACAACCTTGTGTCGTCAACCTTGTAACATTCTTGTTATATCATGACTGTATCAGACTTGTTAGAACAACCTTGTAACAAGTCTGACGATGCCATCAAGCTTGTTACAAGTTGTTAACAGCTTCTTCCAAATTTTGTTCCAACAACTGGGAACAAGCAGTGCGAAAACAACTTGTCCACAGCTTGTGAACAGATTTGTAACAACTTGTGCGTTTTCTTTGCCCCTCTCTCAAAAAATGTTTTTCTACAAAATTGAAGAAACTAAACCGTATTGGATAAAATGGGGGTGGATCGATATCGATCCCGAGACGACGCCATGGACATGATAATAAGCTAGGGAAGAAAAAATATTGTGGATGGATTCCTAAAATATTCTTTGGTTTGTTATCTCGCTTGCGTTGAATAACAACCAGGTCTTTATCGGTAGAAAGCTCTCATTCAAAAAATTAAGAAACACTTTTGGTTAATACAAAGAATTCCCACAGATGATAGATTTGGCAGTCAGTTGTCAGAACAGACATATTTGGCTACAACAAAACCACAAGCCAAGATAAGGCTATATTATATGAATAACCACAGCAGAGATTAAATTTTAAATTTCAGCAGATACGAAAAATCGGAAAAAGTTGAAACTCGCTGATCTCAAAGTCCAAACTGGATATAGCGCAAATCAATGTCCACCTCAATCCAGTCCCGTTCCAGATCAGTGTGAAAAAAATTGCCCGAAACGTTTTGGCTACAGGAGTCTGGGTCTATTACACGCGTTAAAATCTCACACCTTGTCAACAAGATGTGTTCGTTCGCACTGCTTGTTCCCAGTTGTTGATAAGTCTGGAACAAGTTGTTATCATCTTGTAACAAGGTTGACGAGGCCAACAGACCCGCAACAAGTTGTTCCAACAAGTCTGATATCTAACATTATAAAATTTAACGAAAATAATCACAAATTAGCGAAATATATTGCGAAATGTAGTAAGTATTAAATCGCCACCCGATTGCACTATCGGCGAACTGACGTATAGTTATAGAGTATACGTAATAACTTTTACGTCAGTTCGCCGATAGTTCAATCGGGTGGCGATTTAATATAAGCTACATTTCGCCATATATTTCGCTAATTTGTGATTATTTTTGTTAATTTTATAATTTCACTGTAGTTTTAATTTAAATTCAGCCGTTTAGTGGGCTTCCTATATTGAAAGTTGAGCAAAAATCACCTCGTGTAACATATGGCCCTAAATATTTTTCAGAGACCGAGACTCTTTTTAAAAGAGCAAATCCAATTTAAAAATTTTCTCATCAAAACATATCCATAACTCATTCCACTGTCTGATAAAGCGGATCTTCAAAGGCTCATTTGCAGCCATCTTCCCAACCGAGGACGAAAATAGCAAACATAATGACTATACACCGGCGCCTCATCTTATCAAGTCGGTTTTTTAATTTCTTTTATTGCTCCCGACTGTATTAGGAACGAAATTACTAGAAAACTCATTTCTGCACCAGAATACTGAAGGCGTACTTTGATTGAAGAGAACGTTGCGAACTCAGAAATGAAGTCAAACTCAATCCAAAATCTTCCAAAAACAGCCAGTTTATATAGTTTCGAAACAGGTGGTCCATCATATCCAACATTGATGGCCCTCGTTTGAACACTATATGTTGGATACAGGGCCGTAGCGACCGGGGTGTGTGACACCCCCCAAATAATTAATTGTGAATAATAAATTTCAGGTAAATGCCAGATAACTTTGAATGAAAATTAAGATAACAATCGTGTCTGAAATCAATTTCGGGTAAATATGGGAGACGTTTGATTGGAAATTCAGGTAACATGGGAGAAAAGAAACATTAATTAGTCGTTAAAAAGTTGGATATTTTCAGGTAAAATTATGAACTAGGTAAAAACCAGGTAGATTTTTTGTTGCTCACCCCCCCCCCCAAAAAAAAAGGAAGACTGCTCGCCTGGTTGGGTAACGTTGGCTGATGTTCGAAGCTGTTGGATTGAGTTTGATTTTGTATAAAATCTTCTGCATCCAACTTTGAAAGGGGCTTAAGATTCTTCCATAAAAGTATTCCTCAAATGGCTCAATTAGAATGTCGAGATCCAACATTTCTTCACTTTTCTTCAAAATATTCTTTTGTATTACGATATGGAAAAGAAGGGTTATCATGCCAAGAGGCTTTGGTGTTTTTTTCCTTGTGCAGATAATTAAAAAGTGCCTAATGATAGTGCGGCGTGGGCACAAACCGTCCCTTCGTCAACACTCAAAACACATTCATTACTAATGAAGAAAGAAAAACCTTTACACCAATGAAAACCACGTTTAAACTCTATTTAAAATGTGAAACAGTATTAGAAAGTATCCATTTCACACGGGATAATGTCAACTGTGTTATCTTGAGTATAATTTGATTGCTATTTAATTGTGTCGGCAGAATGCGTTGGCAAAAAGTTATCAATTTTGCCACAGTTATCTTCAGTTCGCCAAAAGCGAATGTAAACAAGGAGAAAACCTCAATGAATCATTTAATATATGGCACTGTGTTAATGCTGTTGATATTTAAAATTAAGAGTCGGCCATTTTAGAACTATTAACCTGTTAGAAATATAAACTTTATTCAAACAATACTAGCTAGGTTCAGAGATTATTACAGTAATACTAACTACAAGCATTTATATTTAATACAGTTTTATCTTTTTGAAAATTACTTATTCTGATGTAAAACCATAGGTGAGCCGCTTATCGAAGCAAAATCTGAAAATAAAATTGCTATTCAGGTACGAAAAACAACCATGGAATAAATAGTTCAATGCAAGTATTTTTTATGGAATATATATCTTTTTTTAAATGCTACAAAATGGATTAGGATTAAACCATGAATGAGAGTTTGTCAAAACAGCATGTGGTAAATTATTAGTTGACATACTATTACGAGTTGTATTTGGAAAATGTTTGGACAGGTGTTTTTTGGCTTGCGCGTGTTAGATTGTTTAAACGCAACTCCAGTGCTTATCAATGGAAGATATGAATTTTTAAAACGCATTTCGTGGGCGCGCAGAAGCATAAAAGAAGCAACGTTTAAACAGGCAACTTAATAATTAGCTTTCTTTCATCAAGAAGACATGGCATCGTTCTACAGAGTCGTATTCGTTGCAATTAGTTGCATATTTTTAGCGGAATGCCGACACATAGAAAGTCGCGAAAATAATGATTTGTTTAAGGCATTTGAGGATTTTTACAGCGATTTTGAAGGCCCGAGAATGGGCGACGAAATGGTGGAGCTGGAAGAATTGGGACCACGACGTGGCAGAGAAATTACGCTCGGACCTAGACGAGGACGCGAGTTACATTATGATGAAGATGAAGAAGACGGTCCAAGGCGTGGTAGAGATGAAATAACGGGCCCTCGGAAGGGAAGGGACGAAATCACGGGACCCAGACGAGGACGAAGCGAGATTTATGGTCCAAGACGAGGCAGAGACGAAATTACAGGACCCAGGGGACAAAACGACGGGCCTAGAAAAGGGCGAAGCGAAATAACGGGACCACGTAAAGGAAGAGACGAAATAAGTGGACCTCGGGGACAAAACGACGTGATTGCTGGACCTCGTAGAGGGAGAGACGAAATTACTGGACCACGAAAGGGAAGAGACGAAATCACTGGACCACGAAAGGGAAGAGACGAAATCACTGGACCACGACGAGGCAGGGATGAAATTACCGGACCTCGCAGAGGATAAATGCACTAGAACGTTTAGGAATAAATGTTGGAACGTCTAACAAGAAACTAATATTTAAGACAAATTCAAAACTTGGACCCAATTTAAGACGTGAAATAGCCAATGCTATATTGTAACAAAACTGTAGTCTTATAGTTATTTTCGATATAATGAATTGAACAGTAATGTAATCATGATAATGTAAAGAGAATAATGACTCCAATAAAGTCTGGTACTTTGTGAACTTCGTGGCTGCACGATACATTTATTAGACTTTATTATACATTTTACTGATTTTACTGTATATACGCTGCCGTGGTTTGTGTGTCTGAACTACTTGAAAACGATTTTAGAATGGACGTACACTAGACTCCCACGGTTGAAATGTTACTTCACGTAAAGTCACTGGATCTACTCTTCATGTCAAACTCTACAGTACATATGCTTAAAAATTCTAGAACTCCTTGGGCTAATCCCATAAATCTGTTTTGGTTTTTGTAGTTTTGCATGCATGTCTGAGTTTTTCAAAAGATCGTAAAATAAATTATTTATAGAGTTTATAAGGGCAGACCTAATTCATGGGGGGGGGGGGGCGGGGTGGCCCCACAAAAACGAAACCATAAACACTTGGTCAAAATTGATACAACAAAAACACGACGATATTTGACGAAGCAAAGAGTGTGATATGAAATAAGAAAAAATTACACGGTCTTGAGTTAGACAATTCCCATTGTTATATTTAGTGTCAAAGTTCAATTTTTCTGTTTGCCGATTGGTCAAAACCGTATCACGTGCCGGCCCACAAAACGTCATGTTCGGCAACCGGTCCGCAATGAAACATTTATTGACCGGTCAATAATAAAATGGGTGCAATACGCATGCGTGTCAACCATGAAGTTCCAAAGTTCATTTTTTAAACTTTTTATTAAACATTTACGGCGTTCCATTTATACAGTTTTGGTTTCAAATTAAGTTCACTCCAATAACCGGTGAATTATTACAGAACACTTAACAACGGCGGTCTCGGGTCCACAAAACACACTGTTTCCCTCGGTCTCAGTAAATAAGTGATAATTATAGACTAATTTTAAAACTAGGCAAGGAGATGCAAATAAATCACCACATCTAGAAAGAGTATACTAAAATGAGTAAAATTGCAAAGTTTGGTTGCGAAATGTTGTAAAATGCGGAAAATATAGCCTTGTAAAGTTTGCAAATTTTGTATACTTTTGTATTGCGTGCGGAAATTGCTACACTTTCGGCCCAAATGTACTAATTTTAGTATTCTCTTTCTAGCTGTGGTGATTTATTTGCATCTCCTTGCAAACTTTGCAAGGGATGCGTTTGAAGTTATAAGGTAATATAACACCAGGAGATATTTCAGATCATTTCACTCAACAATATGCAATGATAAATCAATTTTACTTAGTTACCACGTAATTAACATATAATACATATATAGATAAACTTTCTTTACTTTGTACAAGTCCTTATATTTTTATTATAAATGTTCCTTTCATCTTCGTGCTTAATGATTGCTATAGATTCAATATCGTCCAAATTGAAAGACCAGCGACTGTTTATGTACAGGTATTCCTTGAAATAATAGAAACGTTTAGGTTAGATTCACAGTAGAGGTATATTTCATTGCTATAATAAAATGGCGTTGACGCGGAATTTGCTTCCCAAAATATCAATGGTATGAAAATAGTGGGTAGGTAAGAGATGAATTATGTCACCGCGTGTAGATATACTCGCTTCAAGTTTCCCACCAAGATTTCTCCTGCGCATTTTTCGTACCTTGTATTCAGTGGTGTAAAGGTGACAAGGCGTGGAGAGTGGAAGTTTCAAGTAATATTTCTTGTAAAAATCTAATTCATGACGAAAACCAAAAGGAAATCATTACTGTGAAGGAACTTGTATATCTGATATATCCAAAATCCTCCTGATTTAGATACGGCCATTTTCTCTCACCTGTCTTAAAGACTATTGAAGAATACAAATGTTTTTTTTCAAGGCAATTGACAAGTTATATACATCATTCGCTGTTGTGTTTGTCCAGTATCTATTTTTGGTTAGTTGCAATTCTTCAATTGGTGTTCTTTAATGTCGGATCCATATAAATGATCCAATGGTAGGGATCGTAGTAATCAAGTATTCAGGGGCTGGTTGGCCAAATGCCAGTTAGCCTAATCCTGGGTTAACACAAATCTACAAATTAAATTTTCCAACAGCTCACAATTAAGTTGAATATGTTTCTCCAGAAATCTTTTCTGGTTCAATAGAGATTCTATTTTCTAAAGTTTGGAAACGAATGATCATGCAGAAATACATAAACAGAAACAGCAGGTTAAAATTTAACCAAGGGTTAGCGCTAATCGGGCTTTGAACAACCGGCCCCAGATTACTGAAATCATTACCGCGTCATTTAAAACACACAGGTGCAAAAAAACTTTTCATGTACAATCATTGTGTAATCTGAAAAAAACCATTGCCCCCAAATCAACACAACATTTTTACTAGAGAGGCTGAGCCCCCTGAGCCCTTAAGAATTCTCGAAATGAACCTTACAGTTGTCAAAACTGCAACATGTTCGTTAGAAGAGCAGTATTCGTTTCTCCACAGGTTTTCTGCAGATAGGACATTCGTGCATACGATCTCCACACAACTGACATGTTCCATGGCCACAAAGAAACACCAAGTTCTTTCGTTTGTCCAAACACACAGGACATTGAGTCTAAACAGATACAGGTTATATCTAAGTATTCGAATCAACGCAACGTTACAATTGATGATTCCCCTTATTACGTTTTGTAGCGCTTTGCATTGGGGTTATAGTGGTATCACTGATAAAGATAGCGGCCTCGAATGAAAATATTGAATGTTTTCGCGAATATTTTGCTGTTAGCTATCGCGCACCTGACCCTAGCTTTGTTTAAAAGTTCTTGCACGGGCAGGAAAAATAATAAGCCATCTTGAATATCAGTGATACAACTATAACCACAATGTAAAGCGCTACGAAAAGGTAATAAGGGGAATCATCAATTGCGACTATTTATTTATTTTATTTATTAAACTTCGCAAGACAAACGTGCACACAAACATTACAACAGCAGAACATGTATATCACTGAATCTAACGAATGGCGAGGACACCACAACAGTATAAACCAAAAAATGGGGGTCCTGGTTAACAAAGATAACAAACTATAACATCGAAATCTATGAACAGTAAGGGCCATGCAGCACGAGCTAACCTCCGCTGCAAACCGCAGATAAAAATGTTAAAGTGCCTATGACACGAAATTTCACCACCAATGTTTATGATTGCATTGTAAAGATCACTTAAAATGACTTAATAATAATTTCTTTTATAGAATTTTGGTAACTTGCTTCCTTTGCAAGATATTCAACTTTGTTTCATATGCAAATATCACCGGTGTGACATCACATCGCATAATGACATTTTGAAAACGCAATATTTTACATTGATAAAATATTTTTACAGACAAATACAGAGGGTTAATTACCAGTTATGGAATTGATACATAAACAAGGGCAATTTTTAAGTTTTTTAGATACGTATTCGTCAAGAAAACTATACTTTTCTGAAAACTCATTATGTGATGTGATGTCACACCGGTGATACTTGCATATGAAACAAAGTTGAATATCTTGTAAAGGGAGCAAGTTACCAAAATTCTATAAAAGAAATTATTAAGTCATTTTAAGTGATCTTTACAATGCAACCATAAACCTTTGGGGTGAAATTTCGTGTCATAGGCACTTTAAAGGATGGAAAGTGAGTAAAGTAAAAGAAATTTTAATATTAGTGAATATTAGCAAATTTGCATGTGGATAAGACCAAATACGCTTTACACCAAGAATCATATGCTTACCTAATTACATAGTTAGCCTCTTTACAACAATTGTGATATTACTTTCCTAACTGTGTTTATCCTAACCCACCCTGTCAACTTTCCCTGTGGGAGGAAACCAGAGCACTCGGAGAAAACCCACGACTTTCGGCAGAGCGTTGACTGACTCTTTTCACATGAGTCCGTAGCAAGAATCGAACTCACGAACTCAGAGGTATAAGGACTTGCTCTGACGAAATCCAAAATCTTTCACTGATGGAAAGAATTCTGGAATTGGAATAAAATTCTGGGGAAAACGATCCATACAATTATATACAAATAAATAAAATGTAAAAAACACCCAAAGATCTACGCTAAGATAATAAAATTAAAGTAAGTTACAGTATATCCTTACTTGTTCTTTAATCTCTTGCAGTTGTTGTTTTAGTGTTCCAATGTCATGTTGAGTTAATTCTCTCTTGGGAGAACAAGTTGTAGTCAATTCTTCTGGTTCTAGAATTATCATCAATAAGAATAAAGGTCAAAGAAAAGTTATAGTGTAAAGCAGGCGTGAGGTCATGAACAGAGTAAAATTTGCCCGAACTGTTGGAGGAAAACGGAGAAGACAGGCAGACACGAATGTCGAACACACCTCTGCCTCCGCAACAGACAATGAAGGGAATGGATTTCTGAATCACTTCTCGACATTGAATACATTTCTTCATCAATGCTGCACATCCTGCAAGAATATAAACAGACACAGTTGAACATTTAATTATTGTCCGTTCTGGCAGTAGCAGCTAGTTCTACAGAGGGCGGGGGAGGGGCGTGGGATAACCATTACCTCTAATCATTTCTGAAAACCTTTGAAAACCTACCGCTACATGCGTTCATATGTTGACATGGAGTAAACAACACACTGGCCTTTTGATCTGAACACACCATACATTCTTCAATCTAAAAATGAAATTAAATATGAACGTGCGTTTTAGTCTATTGGACATTGCGCGACGAATTTTAGGTGTAACTTTACCAGGTTTTCGGCGAAGAAAGCCAGGAAAATGCTGATTTCGAAAATTTTCATTTGATGGGTGTTCTGTTTAAACATTTTCAGTATTGGTTGACTGAGTAAATATGTAGGTACCTTCATAAAAAAATCAAAATATGTTTATAGTTTACCTCAACGTTTGTCTAGATATCGCAATTCGAATCTTCATAGGCATGGTAAAAAAAAGAACGTGTGCGGAAAATTTCTCTTCTTTAGTGGTTTTTCTGATATGCCAGGGTCAAGAGTCAGGGACTCTTGGATTTGTCACTGATAATTCACGAAGTTGTCGAAGAAAACGTCATATCAGAAAAACCATTGAAGAGAAATTTTCCGCACACGCTTTTTTTACCGTACCTATGAAGATTCAAATCGATATATGTAGACAAACGTTGAGGTAAACTATAAACATATTTTGATTTTTTATGAAGTTACCTACATATTTACTCAGTCAGCCAATACTGGAAATGTTTAAACAGAACACCCATCTAGTTTCACACAAGGCTTAACAATCTGTCACATACCTTGGTTTTGGACTGAACGGGTTCTTTACATAACAAACATTTCTTGACACGCGAGGAACACACGAAGCAGGTAGTCACGTGACCACATGGACCATATAACGTATCCCGGCGTGCATCAGAACACACCATGCACTCGTCATGTTTCTCGTCTTCCATTGGCTCATTCTGCGCAGACGCACTAGCTGAAGCCAGTTGATTGTTAGGAATTTGATCACTGAAGAAGAAAAATGGACTTTTATTTTCACAACCTCAGCCGAACAAAAGATACAGTATATGTTCCGGTTGCTCCAAGCAGGATTAGCGCTAAGCGTGGATTAAATTTAACCCAATGCTTTGGTTTATGTATCTCTGTACGTCTGTTTTTTCAAAACTTTAGAAAATTAAGTTTCTGATGATGCAGACAAGATTTCTGAAAAAAATATTTCCAAGTTTATAAGCAAGAACAAAACAGTAGACACTCCGAAAGTAGTTAACATTTTAATCAACGTTTCGACTTGGTTTCAGTCATCATCAGGAATGAAACCTAGTCGAAACGTTGATTAAAATGTTAACCATTTTCGGAGTGTCTATTGTTTTGCTCTTTTTCAAATTACTCAATGGCAACCATAATTTATAAACAAGCTGCTGGGAATTTCACATTAACCCAGGGTTAAGCTAACCGACCCAATGCGTACATAATAGAATGGAATGTTTGAAAATGTTTTTTCAAGTTGCCTTTTCAAGTTGTCAACGATTGTAGTTAATCAGCTCGTAATGTTAACTTTAAAAATATATTAGGGGGTCGCCATCTTGCACCAATTGCCCCCTAAATGGTCGTCAATGATCATAAATGATTACTTTTATTTTTATTAAAACACTACACCACTACTATACGACAATCACTTACGTGTTCCTATCTCGGTTGCAGTTTGTTAAAGCACGACACAGGTTTGGATCGGGGCAAAGATCTAACGGGCTCTGGCCTTTCTTGTTTCTGTATGTTAAATCTGCTCCATTCGCAGCGAGGAACATTGATATAGAAGCGCTGCTCTTCTTATCCCCACCATGACTGCCAAGACCCATTAACAACTGAAGAAAAATGATGTCAAAATATCATATTCACTGAGATACACATACAGCAACATTGACTCCAACTAAACAAGCTAACAGCTAAGCTATCTTCACTACTTGTGCTGAACTGTTCTTCCTGGAGGTTCAGTAAGGATCATCTCTTATTGATCCAGTGTTACTAAAGGAAATGTAAACTAAACTAATTTCATCTATCGAATAGCTCTAAACGTTCCTTCCTGCCCAGTGTTACTATAAAAGGATATCCAAACTACACTAAATTCTTTTTATAAGATAGCCCGAAATACGGACTACAGGAATAGAAACCAACCACTGTGCAACATACACTTCTTAAATAATAAAATAAAAATACCTTTCCAACATCCTGTCTGTCTTGTAGCAATCTAAGTTGCGACAACGTGTGGTGTCTCAGTGCTTCATGCAAGGCTGTGTCGCCATCTTTGTCAGGGATGTCAAGTCTTGCTCCTTCACGAACTAGAAGCTACAGAAAAAAAGGAAAGTAGATATATATTAAGAAGATGTTGATGTTAATTCGTCCGCCAAAAACACTGTTCCTTATCATTGCCGTTTATAATTTCTCTCCAGGTTTCTACAACAAGGTGACTTACCCGAACAATTTGTGTATGTTGTCTCTCCACAGCAAGATGAAGAGGTGTTTGAAGATTTATATTTTGAATATTGATGTCCGCCTTACCCTAAAATACCAAAAACAAAACTCTATAACTAAACATGTACTTGTTTGTACACTTTACAACTTCTGATTAAAATTGCTTGATATAGCAGTATGCATAGGCTAATACCAGAAGGTTTCTCGTATAAATATTTTGCTACCTGCTTAACAAGAAGTTCGGCGACCTCGACATGGTTATTCAAAGCAGCCAAATGTAAAGCAGAGTATCCATCATCTTTCTTTTCATTCACAATCCACGCTCGAGGTAACTTACTCAGCAGAATCTTCATCGCACTGCCGTGATTAATCAATATAAATATTATAACAAAAGATGTTATCTTACAAACGAGAGGTTTAGGACAAGAACTACAGGGTGTCCCCCAAAAAAACTGGATACTGTTTGATTTCGTGTAACGTAAAAGCTATAAAAGCTATCGCAATGAAATAAGATCATTGCATTCAGAAAGGACTAACTTAGATTTTGATATATAACACTTGAATTTACATGCAATATTGACTGCGCTATTGATGTTTCAACATTGAACTACTGGTTTTGACAATGCCAACTTGAGGGTTGTTTAGAGCTTACCTAGGGTTGCCTCTTAAAGCCGCGTGTTGAAGCGAGCTGAAACCATTGTTGTTTGACAGTGTGATGTCCCCACCCCCCTCCAACAGCAACGACACTATATCATCACGTTTCTTTGCAATGGCATCGTGCAGGGGGGTGTCCCCATCAGAATCCTGAAGTGAAGGTTTTTCAAAAATATAGTTAGTTTAGTTTCGGTTTTCATTACGGAAGCTTCAAGGAGGGCAGTTTAGACCACATACAGTAGGGCTATCCTATCAGTTTAAATAAAGTTAGTTTAATTTAGGTTTCCTCCTGTAGTAACACTGGATCAATAAGAGATGATCCTTACTGGACCTCTAGGAAGAACAGTTTAGAACTGATAGAGCTATCCAGTTTTAATAAATTTAGTTTAGTTTAGGTTTCCTCCTGTATCAACACTGGATCAATAAGAGATGACCCTTACTGGACCTCTAGGAAGAACAGTTTAGAACTGATAGAGCTATTCAGTATAAATAAAGTTAGTTTCAGGTTAGTTCAGGTTTCCTCCTGTAGTAACACTGGATCAATAAGAGATAATCCTTACTGGACCTCTAGAGAGAACAGTTTACAACAGACGATAGAGCTATTCAGTATAAATAAAGTTAGTTTCAGGTTAGTTCAGGTTTCCTCCTGTAGTAACACTGGATCAATAAGAGATAATCCTTACTGGACCTCTAGAGAGAACAGTTTACAACAGACAGTCTGACACAGAACTACTCACATAACAGCACAAGCTAGCTCAGTTTAGTCTAAACTCATCAATGTACTGACCTGTAAACTCGGGTGACATTTTAAATCCAACATGACTTTCACAACCAAGACATGTCCTTTGTTCACAGCGACATGAAGTGGAGTTTGACGTCGTTTGTTTCTCGCATTTAGATCAGCTCCTGCCTTGCCCAACTCGTGAACTATCTCAGATTCATCTCCAAATGCAGAGTGATGCATTGCACGATCTCCGTCTTTATCCTACTCAACAGAATAACATGTATTAGTTGCTGTGGTTCGCATCTGAACTACGCGGAAGAGATTAAACTGGAGTGTTCTTGATCTTTTCCAGGTAGTTCAGACACAAACCATGACAACTTTTTATAATAGAATACATACAGTACACTGGACCTCACGTTTAAGATGTTAAAGTATATCAGCAAATGGATTGCAAGTGAACATCTAGATTTACAGTAGAATTGAACAGAAACCAACCTCAATTTCTAAATTAGCGTTCACACTGATGAGCAATTTGACTACATCCATATGTCCATTCTGACTGGCAGCTTGCAATGCAGTGTGACCCGAGAATACACCATTCACCTTAAACACCAGATATGTCATAAAACATCAGATATGCTTCGCTACTCTGGTTCGAATAATGTAATCCCCAAACAACGTATATTGATTTCACTGGACCGCCAAGTTCACAGGTAAAAATCTCACAACTTGTCAACAAGATTCGTGCGCAACAGGCTTGTAGCAAGCTTGTCAACAAGTTGTAACAATGCTGTTATTCTATCAAATTGCTACAAGATTGTCACTCACAACTTGCTGGCAAATTGTTGACTTGCAGGACGATAACAAGTTGTTGGAACAACTTGTAACACGTCTGTTGAGCTCAACGACCTTGTAGCAAGTTGTCAACAAGCCGTTGACAACTTGTCAACAAGCTGGGAACAAGCAGTGCGAACACATCCTGTTGACAAGTTGTTGGAACAACATTGCTACAAGTCTGCTGCAGGTTTGTTACAACTTGTGCGTTTTTGCGTGCGATTGAAATATGTACGAATAATAGTATAGAAATCCCTCGAATAGTAACAAGCTACTTACGTCTGTTTCTC
Source organism: Paramuricea clavata (assembly GCA_902702795.2). Taxonomy (NCBI): domain Eukaryota; kingdom Metazoa; phylum Cnidaria; class Anthozoa; order Malacalcyonacea; family Plexauridae; genus Paramuricea; species Paramuricea clavata. The sequence continues at coordinate 101,627 of CACRXK020000063.1, forward strand.
TTCTCAAAGCATCTTCAACTTTCGGTACATCTCCGCTGGCAGCGGCCTTGACCAGTTCCTCCACAGGGTCCCCAGAAACATGAGTTTCAAACAACTTCTTGAGTAAAGCACCCAGGCGTTCTATTCAATACACACATTGTCAATGGAAAGAAAATAATCTATTGTATATGCAATCAGGGGGTGCAAAAAATAGGCGATCGAGCTCGCGAGCACTGCTCGCAGGAAATGTTAAACAGCTGCAGGAAATTCGTTTGAATGAAGATTTGCTATTGAAAATTTGAAGGAAACCTTAACACCCATGCCCCACTATATGGGTGCAACAACATATGGTTGACAGACATTATTCCTTGAATTTAAAAACTATATATTTATGCACATGCAGATTTAGCACAAAAATACTCCGTTGGTCTGCAGGGAATTTTTGTCTCCAGGTTGTGCTCCCAAGAAGAAAATTCTTTCCCCCTCCCTATATGTGCAATCTATTCCCAAATACCTCCAGAAGATCCCGCCAGCTGTGAACGTTCTGATGAAGCAACTGTAATCACAGCTGAAGGATTGTATGTCCATGACGTTCCACTGATATCAATCTGGAGAAATGGAATGGTTGACTTTATATCATCCACATTAATGTGGTATTGTAATGGTACGTCATCAATGCTATACAGTATGAATGGATAATTCCAGCTATTTTGATCTGGACAAGAAGAACAAAACCATAGCTAGAAAGCGCATCTTAAAATGAGTAAAATTGCAAAGTTTGGTCGCAAATTGTTGTAAAATGAGGAAAATATAGTCCTGTGAAGTTCGCAGATTTTGAGGTGGTTATTTTTATTGCACAAATATATACAAAATTTGCGAACTTCACAGGGCTATATATTTTCTTCATTTTACAACATTTAGCAACCAATCTTTGCAGTTTTACTCATTCTAAGACGCTCTTTCTAGCTGTGGTTGGATTTCATTCTTCTTGCCTTGATCAAAATTTAGTCCATAGCTGGAATTACCCATTATTAGTTTTGAAAATTTGGACCTACCTTAAGATCGCCGTCAGGATAAACTTGTTGTATCCGACCAATCTTGCCAAGTGTCTATCAAGTAAAAACTCATACAATTCAGGTCTTGCAGTCACGCAGAAAAAACCACTGTCACTTGCCAGAAAATGGCCAAGGTTAGAGTGCTGGTGCTTAATGCGTTTAACTGGCCTATCTGCCCATGTGTCTAGTTAACCCATTCAGTCGCATTGCATCCTGATACGCCCTACTTTATTATTTACTCTGTCTAACGCCAGATTATTTTACATGTTACTTGTCAAGGTTAGAGTGCTGGTGCTTAATGGGTTAACTGGCCTATCTGCCCATGTGTCTAGTTAACCCATTCAGTCGCATTGCATCCTGATACGCCCTACTTTATTATTTACTCTGTCTAACGCCAGATTATTTTACTCATCAAGGGGAGAGCACTGGTGCTTAATGGGTTAATGAATTTGTATTAAACCAACTAAATTCAAGCAATCATTCATTTGTAGCTCTATTAAAGTAAACATGGGAAAAATTGATGGCTATGAATATCCAAGACTTTGTAGATGGAAATTGTGAGTGTGTTCATCTATGAAACCCATCAACATTACATGTACATGTAGTTCAATCAAGTGAGATGCCCAAAATAAGACTGATAAACTTTGGACTAATTTACCAAAAAGCTATATATACATTAAACCCGACTGTACATACCGCTTCCATAGCTTCTGTCCATTCCCCGTGTCCCAGTTGTAGACCTCTCACCCTCTCCACATCATTACATATCTGCACTAGATCTCCAATGTTAAACTGTGTTGAGGGTGAGGTGATAGGTGGGGTGGAGGGGGACATTGCTGTAGCACCACTGCTACCTGTGGCACTTGATACTTGAGTTAATACAGCAGGGTTGAATGTCCACCTAAAACATAAACATAAATGTTGAAATAGAATCTCAAACGGTCTGTTCCAGTGTCGCTAGTGATGATAGTGAGCTTTAGCAACGAGTACGGGATCTGATCGCATGCAAGGAAGTTGTTCTCGTTTCCTAAGTAGATGTCATGCAGGCTAAAATCCCCTACAAAATTAGCCCCTTCTATGAGAAAAATACACAAATTAAGTGCGAATAAGTCAGGAATGGGATTAAAAACAAGCCAGATATTTAGCTCAACATTTCCTGTATAATTTCAGCTACTATTGGTACAAATCATTCGGAATTACAGTATATCACCAAGTATCTCACCTGTTTCCACTGGGATAAGTGACAACAATATCATGATCTTCATCAATACCAACAATAGTCCCAGGTGTGCTCAATGTCTGAATAGAAAAGTCAGATTTTAAATATCAAACTTCTCTGCACATTTTCCCCAAGGAAGAAACATTTCCTGTGCAAAATAAAACTTTTCAGTCTGGTCCACATTAGTGAGGATGTGCCCTACCTCGAACATTCCATCCGTCCAGCCACCGTGACCATTCTGTAAGGACTGAACAATCTCCAGGTCAAGATCTACTGTCACTAAATCTCCAACTTGAAACTCATTCAAGGACTGTGGGCGGCTGGCATTGCTACCACTTTCACCTAGTTGTTCAAGGAAGCAAATTCTACTGTAGTAACAGACTGGTAAAAGATGGCTTTTACAGTACTGTACTTCTAGCAAGAACAATTTCACATTTGAAACAGTTTACAGTACCATGATTAAAACTGTGTGTGTCGGTGTTATGTACTCAGGTGGATATATGATCTTTGTGATGTTACTTCGGCCGAGTACTTCGAAACATTGATATCGATTATTGAAGGAACTAGACTCAGCAGGGTGTGATAATTTGCGTACTTACGTACCGGAGGTACGCCAATATTACTGTCTGGTACTTCTTTGTTTTCAGCCATGTACCACGTAGGTACGCGAAACTCTTGCTATCTGCATACTTATTTTTTGCTGGTAGTACATGACCTTTCTAAGTCCAAGTCCAAGGTATTCAATACTGTAATTTAGTTGGTATATCATGTGTCTGAGATGTCTTGGCATGAAACATGATTGGCATGAAACACGCTTCATGCATTAATTTAACATATTGCGTTAAAACACAACGTGTATCAACGTGCAATGCATATCATTTTTAAAATGTGTATTTTCTCAACAATTGGTTTCAGACAATCGGAAATATAGATAATTCTATGATTCCGATTGTCTACCGATAAGGCAAAAATCGGCCCGATGTCGATACCGATTACTGGTCAATCACTAAATGTTAGCAGACCTATGTCAGGGCGCCTATGGGTATACCAGCTTAGTGCTGAATGGACCACCCTGCTCAAATAAAGTTATCTAATTTAATCTTTACCTAGCAATGCCAAGTGATCACGATAATATGCGCCACCTTTAGCATCACTCAAGACCTTCAAATCACACTGAAAATACACAGTCATCTACTTAGTACATTTCTAACTGCAAGTTAAACACACAGAGAGAAGAACCTATAGCAATGTCTTAGCATCATTCAGGACCTTCAAATCACACTGAAAATACACAATCATTTACTTAGTACATTCATTTCTAACTGCAAGTTAAACACACATAGATAAGAACCTATAGCAATGTATGTGATCTTACCATGCCTTCAAAGGCAACACGATAAAGATTTTTTGCACCATTATCCCAGAGAACATAAGCTGCACTTCTTGGATAAAGTGAACTCCAATCTTGAATTTCTGTCACTTTCCCCCGACGACTTGTCCCTCCTTATAAATAAAATTATAAAATATATTTAATCCTCAGACTGTCGCACTAATAATTACCTGTTGTGGGTGGTGTTCTAATCCAAGGTGGCACACTCGATCCTCACATTGAAAACACACTGTGCCAGTAATACACAAGATACAGACAATAATACAAGGCTTGGGCGGTTAACCATTTTTTTTCTGATCAGTTTTATTTTAAAACTTTTTTTTTTCGGTTTAGCTTTTAGAACAACTGGAAAACTGTCATTACATAATTATGTACTGTCATCGCCCAGTAATTTTCGGTAAAGGCTCTTTGTCGGGATGTTTGTACGACAAAGGGTCTTCACTCAGAAAAAGTACACTTAAGCCCCGTTTACACTACGCTAAATTTTTGGTACGGCACGGATAAAATTGGTACCCGTACCACATTTTTGGTTCTTGGACTACCTATTTAGGTAGTCCAAGACTATTTAGGTAGTCCAAGAACCAAAAAGTGGTACGGTACCAAAAATTGAGCGTAGTGTAAACGGGGCTTAGCTAAATAGGTAGTCCAAGAACTAAAAAAGTGGTACGGGTACCAATTTTATCCGTGCCGTACCAAAAATTGAGTGTAGTGTAAACGGGGCTTTAGTCTAAAGTTGTGGTACTGTAGTTGTACTTACCATCCTGTTCTTCCCACTGCCAGTCAATTCCTCGGACAACCCTCGCACCAGGAAACAATCCTCGAGCTGTCACTTTCTTGCTTTTTCTTCTCGATTCAACCAACACCCTAGATTTAACAACGGCGATCTTCAGCGTGCAACATTTTTATCACTCCTCTTTACAATCATCAGCTGTAATTTCTGCATGTTCAAGAAAACATTACGTACCTTTCGTTGCCAGGATTTGCAATTCTATAAAACCTGTGTCTCAGAGAATGCTTGTCGCCATGGTAACATACAGAACACAGATCATAATTGGCACATTCCGCACATTTCCATCGGTTGCCAAATATGGAGTGTTGCCGACATCCATCACACATGATAGCATCATGCTTTACACCTGAAGAAATGTCACCACACTTTGGAAATGGGGCTTTGTAATGGGGGCTTTGGTGGCGCAGTTTTCAGACCAAGCGCCTATCACCTAGCTGAGTTTGTGAGAACAAACCTGTAGCAGACTTGTAGCAATGCTATTCCAACAACTTGTCAACAGGATGTGTTCGCAACAAGCTTGTTAATTCCCAGCTTGTTAGCAACATGTCAACAGGATGTGTTCGCACTGCTTGTTCCTAGCTTGTTGACAAGTTACAGTCAACGGCTTGTTGGCAACTTGCTACAAGGTTGTTGAGCTCAACAGACTTGCTACAAGTTGTTCCAACAATTTGTTATCGTCCTGCAATTTCCATCAATTTGTCAACCAGTTGTGAGCAACAACCTTGTACATAGCAACTTGATGAAATAACAGCATTGTTACAACTTGTTGACAAGTTTTCTACAAGCCTATTGTGAACATATCTTGTTGACAAGTTGTGATATTTTGACGTGTGTGTGCTATATTATGCAAATAGGCCTGTATCAAATTATCTTGTGATTATTATTTAATGACAGCTAGTCTGTCACATCATGTTCCATTTGTACAAAACAACAAATTTCATTCTTTATGGCTTATGTACATTATCATGGACAAAACCTACAATACAATAAGACACTAATTTTTCAATTTACTACACCAAACTTTCGTGTTATTGACAGAGGATGACAGCAAAATATTCATCAACTGTCACAGGAAAATAATAATAAATACTATAATACTATTAAGAAAGGTGTGTCAAAACTGTTATATCAATACAAACAAACCGTGTTGAAATAACATACACATCTTACAAACCTGTTGGGCTAGAATCGAGAATCCGGAGATCATAAAACGCAGAACAACGATAATTTGCAGCCGTGCCATTATCCCACACACAGACTACTTCTTCCGAGCTTTCAAAGCTCCTCACGGTGCCTAAATGACCTTCGCCGCCGTCCTGTTTGCCCCATTTCCAATCCGGACCACGAACAACTCGACAACCAACGCCATCCATTAAAACGGCGCTGAAAAAACGAGATATTTTAGCAAAAGTACATGCACATGGTTGTGTTTTTAATGTCTTCCTTTTAATAATTTTGTTGTCGGGAAGTGACCGCGTTTGATTTGCGTAGGAAGAAAGCCTGGGTCTAGACTAAAACTGATCTCAATTTCATACAATCACTGGAGCAATCTTTATAAAAAGGCCTTCATTCTGAAACAATTACTATTTAGTTTTAGGCCCTATTACATGGATATTTTTGTACTTCATCGTTTTAAATATTCAGTACGGATGTAATATTATTTACAGTCAGCAACACCACTTTTGGATTAACTAAATTAAACTGAACTAACTATATATTCAAACTGGATAGCTGTAACTGGATAGCTCTAACTGTCCAAACTGTTCTCTCTGGAGGTCTATTAGATTAATAAGAGCCATCCAGTATTGATGGAGTCATGCAGTGTTAATCACGAGGAACTCTAAACCGAACTAACTCAGTAACTCTATTTACAATGAATAGCTCTATCCGTCATATAGACTGTACAGTGTTATACTACAGGAGGAAACCTAAACTAAACTAACTTTATTTATACCGGATAGCTCTACCAGTTCTAAACTGTTCTTCCTCATGGGCGTACCGGAAGGAAAAATTTAGGGGGGCGGAAAGAAACTTGCCCGACTTTTCCGGATTTTGCCCGACACGTACCGAAAAATTTTTTCCGGAATTTGTTTTGGCGATCTCCCCCCCCCCCCCTCAAAAATTTTTCCCGGACATACCAAAATTTTCCGGAACCTAACAAAAATTTTCGAAACATCACAAAATTTACAGAATTTGTCCAATTTATTTTTTTAATAAACCAAAATTGCCCGACTGTTCAGCGAATATTGCCCGACTGCCCAACAAACTGCCCCACCCGGTACGCCCATGTTCTTCCTAGTCTTCCTAGAGGACCTAGAGGTCCAGTAAGGATCATCTCTTATTGATCCAGTGTTACTACAGGAGGAAACCTAAATTAAACTAACTTCATTTATACGGGATGACTCTATCAGTTCTAAACTGTTCTTCCTAGAGGTCCAGTAAAGATCATATCTTATTGATCCGGTATTTCAGTGTTCTACAGATGGAAACTAACTTCATTTGGACTGGATAGCTCTATCAGTTAGAAACTGTTCCCCCTAAAGGTACTGTGTCTGTAAGGACGAACCTTCGTTGTTCCATACTGAACCTAGCTTACAATGAAAAGCTCAATATGTACTAAAGGTTTTTCCTTGAGGTACGGTGTAAGCCATTCCCTTAATTCTCGACCGTCACATTACTACACGAGGAAACTAGCTTCACCAGAAGAAAACCTGCTGTTTTCGTTAGAGTGAAAATGAAAGTCCTCCCCTCACATCTCCGAGGTGATATAATAATCAGATTGCAGGAATCTAACCTCAGTGACAGTGCGTGCGAGTGCAAATGCACCATTAAATATTCTTGCAACAGCAGACGTGATGAATAGTTAACGAGTGCCAAATGACAGTTTAATTACCCCAAAATGAAGAATTTGGTGGAAAATTAATATCATTATTAATAAACAAAACATCTCATTGGCTTGTGTTTGCTCAACAAATCCCTAAAGATTATAGATGACAACTTAATTATTTTTAATTTACATACTGTATAAAAGCTATAAATCTACTTGGCAAACGTAACAAACAGCACAATCATACAATGATACCGACATTATTGCGACAAGGTGAACGACCTACGTCGGATAATATGCCATGTTGTGTTGAAAACAGAAGCAAAGTTTGAATTCGATTGTCACTCTCACTAGCAATCTTGTCTGAAAAGAGATTAAGGTAACAAACTAATTTTTACTCGATAGCCCATAACTAGTTCCAAACTGTTCTCTGGCTCTAGAAGATGAAAGTCAACGGCGAATTTCGTGATCACCCATTATCAATATACCAGTTCAGGTTTCCTCCTGTAGTAATACTGGATCAATAAGAGATGATCTTTACTGGACCTATCTAGAGAACAGTATAGAACTGATAGAGCTATCAAGTATAAATAAACATAGTTTAGTTTAGACTTCCTCCTGTGTTAACACTGAATGTAATACTGGATCAATAAGAGATGATCTTTACTGGACCTATCTAGAGAACAGTATAGAACTGATAGAGCTATCAAGTATAAATAAACATAGTTTAGTTTAGACTTCCTCCTGTGTTAACACTGAATCAATAAGAGACGATCCTTTATACTGGACCTCTAAGAAGAAGAGTTTAGAACTGATAGAGCTATCCAGTATAAATGAAGTTAGTTTGGTTTAGGTTTCTTCCTGTAGTAACACTGGAGCAATAAGAGATGAACCTTACCGGATAAAAGGGAGAAGAGTTTAGTTAGTTTTTTAGTCATATCCATACATGCTGTAATTTATTTTGTCCGATAGACCAATAAATGAAAAATGGCAGAGAGACACAGCAGTGCTCAAGTTGCTCTAGGAAGAACAGTTTAGAACTGATAGAGCTATCCAGTAGCTACAAATAAAGTTAGTTTAGTTTAGGTTTCCTCCTGTAGTAACACTGGAGCAATAAGAGATGAACCTTACCGGATAAAAGGGAGAAGAGTTTAGTTAGTTTTTTAGTCATATCCATACATGCTGTAATTTATTTTGTCCGATAGACCAATAAATGAAAAATGGCAGAGAGACACAGCAGTGCTCAAGTTGTGATGGAACTGATGCTTCATGAAGCTGCCGCAAATGGTGACGATAGAAGAATTGAGGAACTACAAATATACATAAAAAGGGGAAAGATTTTGATAAATCAGCCCGATGTGGAGTGGGGAAATAGAACGCCTTTACATTGCGCCGCAGAAGGAGGTGGGTAATGGTCCAGGACTTGGGAAAAGCCCTCTTCAACACACATGGTACAATGTTTCCTGGTTTGTCCACCTTCAGGAAACATGGCTAGGAAACAATGTTTCCTGGTTTGTCCACCTTCAGGAAACATGGCTAGGAAACAATGTTTCCTCCCTACTTTAGCTGAACTTGAGCTAACAATAGATTATATTGTGATAATTTATAGGAAATCCAAGGTGTGTGAAACTGCTTTTAGAATCAGGAGCGAATCCCTATGCTCGAATGACAGGAGGCTGGACTCCAGCTCACTGCGCGGCCGAGGCAGGACGATCTGAGATCCTGCAAATGTTGACAGACTACCGGACTCCTATAGATATCCAGGATGACTATGGAGATAGCCCAAGAAATATTGCTGAGATTTATGGACAGAGAGAGTGTGAGGAGATATTGAAAAGGTAGGTTGCGAGCTTGGTTTAGGTTTCCTGCTGTTGTAACACTGGACCAATAAGAGAATGGCTTTACTGGACCTCTATGGAGAACATGATAGAGCTATCCAGTATAAATAAAGTTAGTTTAGATTAGGTTTCCTCCTGTAGTAACACTAGATGATCGTTACTGGACCTCTAGGGAGAAGAGTTTAGAACTGATAGAACTATCCAGAATAAATGAAGTTAGTTTTCAAAAAGTTTATTTTGTATTTTCTTTTCCTTCCCTACCAGAGCTGAAGAACATCCCGTGCGGAATTACTCATTCAAAAGCAAAAGACTTTGGGGAACTGTACAATCTTTCACAGAAGAGATACAAGAGAATGTTAGAAAGACAGCAATTGAAAAGAAATAACTGAAAATGAGGAATCTGTAGAAGACAAGAACCGATTAAAAGTGCTAATAAAGTTTCAGATGACGTCCTAGCTATCTTGCCAATTGTAAAAGTATTAAACGAGGGACGCAGATAAGAGCCCTGGGAACCAAGTTTTGTTGCTCCGTTTTTCGCTTTCGCATGGAGTAGAATAAAGCTAATTTTCGCTCTCAACGTTATTTTGAGCTCGTAACAAGAACTGTGCCTATATGATAGTATACGTGAAACTTTACACACTGTTTACATGAAGTTCTCATCAATAACTGGTACAACTCATCTCTATAAATAGGTACATGTATGTTAAAAACAGCCAGAGAATATGTTAATTCATTCATTAGCAGTATCAACACGAAGGATGGAGTAAGTTTGCGGCAAAATACTGTCTGTTGCGGCATTTCATCAACGAAATAAACAAGAACTAATCTATTTGCGTTAAACCAGGATATCTATAAACCACCTGTTGATAAGGTTAATTATTTTCGTCGTTTAAGAACGATTGGAAAACAAACCAACTTACTTCATTTATACTGCATCGTTCTTTCAATTCTAACTGTTCTTCTTAGAGATCCAGTAGGGTCACCCCGTACAGGTCCGTGTCGTAACCAAATTAACTCTATTCATACAGGATAGCTCTATATATCACTTCCAAACTTTTCGCTATGGAGGTTCAGTAAGTTCTTCATCGGTCCAGTGTTCCTACAGGAGAAAACCTAAACTATTTATACAGGATAGCTCTATCAGTTCTAAACTGTTCTTCCTAAAGGTCGAGTAAGGATCATCTCTTATTGATCCAGTGTTACTACAGGAGGAAACCTAAACTAAACTAACTTTATTTATACTGGATAGCTCTATCAGTTCAGTTCTAAACTGTTCTTCCTAAAGGTCGAGTAAGGATCATCTCTTATTGATCCAGTGTTACTACAGGAGGAAACCTAAACTAAACTAACTTTATTTATACTGGATAGCTCTATCAGTTCTAAACTGTTCTCCCTAGAAGTCCAGTAAGGATCATCTCTTATTGATCCAGTGTTACTACAGGAGGAAACTTAAACTACACTAACTTTATTTATATTGGATAGCTCTATCAGTTCGATACTGTTCTTTCTAGAGATCCAGTGAGAATCATCTCTTATTGATCCAGTATTACTACAGGAGGAAACGTAAACTAAACTAATTTTATTTTAAATGGACATTGGTCTCGGTCCCTTTGATGTCTATAGTATTAAACGATCATATATACCTTACAGTTCAAGTAGGGTTTGTACACGCCCAGCCAGATTTCAATTCAAATTCCTTGCCCCATGCAAACAAGAATATTCAATTTAAAGTTTGTGAATTTATAACCAGGTATAATATCGGTCACGTTGCTACTCTGGTTTTAATAAATGGATGCAAAGCCCAGTCGAATTACATTCACGCCCCAGCGTTTCAACACTCCAATCTGATGAAGACACTAGACTGGAGTGTCGAAACGTTGGGTCGTGAACGTAATTCGACTGTGCTTTGCATCCATTCGCTTAAAACCAGAGTAGCGAGCAAAAACATGAAGAATATTCAAGTGACAATACTGACAATATACTAACAAATTCTTGGAATTTCATGAAGTCAGATTCTAGAATATTTAGCGAAGTGATGTGTCGTTTCGTTTTTTATCAAATAGATGCACGCTTAATCTGTTATCAAATAGATAGACGAATAATCATTTAGCAATAATATTTTAGCAATCTTATTTGTGTTATTTAATTAAACAAACTAATTGTATTTGTTTCAATGATAACTCCAGCAGATCTAAACTGTTTTTTGTAGAAGTCCAGCGAGGATTATGTATCGCCATTAGCCCGGTGTTACTGCAGAAATAAATCTAAATTAAACCACTTTATTTATCAGTTCTAAACTGTTCTCCCTAGACGTCCAGCAAGGGTCATCTCTTGTTGATCCAGTGTTAACTACAGGAGGAAACATAAACTAAACTAACTTTATTTATACTGGATAGCTCTATCAGTTCTAAACTGTTCTCCCTAGACGTCCAGTAAGGGTCATCTCCTATTGATCCAGTGTTACTACAGGAGGAAACCTAAACTAAACTAACTTTATTTACACTGGATAGCTTTATCAGCTCTAAACTGTTCTCTCTAGAGGTCCAGTAAGGATCATCTCTTATTGATCCAGTGTTACTACAGGAGGAGACCTAAACTAAACTAACTTTATTTATACTGGATAGCTCTGTCAGTTCTAAACTGTTCTTCCTAGAAGTCCAGTAAGGATCATCTCTTATTGATCCAGTGTTACTACAGGAGAAAACCTAGACTAAACTAACTTTATTTATAATGGATAGCTCCATCAGTTCTAAACTGTTCTCTCTAGAGGTCCAGTAAGGTTCATCTCTTATTGATCCAGTGTTACTACAGGAGGAAACCTAAACTAAACTAACTTTATTTATAATGGATAGCTCTATCAGTTCTAAACTGTTCTCTCTAGAGGTCCAGTAAGGATCATCTCTTATTGATCCAGTGTTACTACAGGAGGAAACTTAAACTAAACTTACTGTATTTATACTGGATAGCTCTATCAGTTCTAAACTGTTCTCCCTAAAGGTCCAGTAAAGGTAATCCCTTATTGATCCAGTGTTACCACTGCAGGAGGAACTAAATTACCTGGACGTCTGCAATTCACAATTAGATTCTTGAATTCAAACTTGAAGTCAAAATAGAAAAATTCTAAGCGTATTCGACGAAATAAAATGCATTCTGTTTCACAATCATAAGAAGTGATGGCAAATATTCCCCAACTTTGATATTAGACACACATGTATAGTGAGCTCTCCCACGAAGCTCTATTGCGTAATTTTACACTGCAATATTTGCTCCTTCATTCTGGGATTCCATCTTATGAATATAAAGGTCCTTGAAAAACGTTTCTTTCTAAATATTGTAATCGGTGACCCCTGTTTAACCAGAACCACCTGCTCTCAACATTAATGTCTGAGATACTGAAATTGCGTAAGTTGGTCATGCTGCAGAAGTGTGATTTCTACATGTAACTAGAAAAGAAAACCAGAAAAACTATCAGTGTTTGTAGAGTCGAATTGGAAACATTCTTCTTCACATTCAGGTGAAATTAAAGCCGCGTGCCAGGCCAGGATTTTGGGGTATCTCATTCGATGTTCAGTTGAGTGCCATGAACTTGTGGTTAGAGCTCGACAACTGGCCTCTGTAGCTCAGTTGGTTAGAGCGCTGCACCGGAATCGCACGTTCGATTCCGGCCAGCTGAGCATTTTTTCGTGGTTGTTCCTGGTTAGGTCTATATAAATATATATAAAATGTACACTCGAATTGATTTCCATCTACAATATCCTTCAAACTCTACATTAATACTACAAATTCTCCTGTTCTAAGAAGTTGGAATCTTTTATTACAGTTCTGGCCAAAGTTCTGGACAAAACATTTTCATGAGACAAAAAAGACGCGAGTAACTAATGATTGAATAACCCACAATTATGACTCGTTGCTTATCAATAATCCGTCTATTGCAACAAAGCCGTTAGAAAACTGTTACAAAATAATTTAATGGTTACAACATAAGTCATTTTTTCTTGTAAAGCATTGTTTAACACTCAATTACTATGATTGGTAGCAATTATATATAAGTGTGTCTGCTCGCTCATCAAAATTATGGTAGTTAAGTGTGAGAAAATAGTGATGTCTGAGACTGATTTTTGGAAAAGGTACAAGACATACAATATATAAAGTGTAGCAATTTACTATACAGATATTACTCCAGTTATGTAGAACCACAGACTAAAATAAATCGGGTATTGCTTCGCTTTTCATTCAGATATATGACTTTAGTTCAAAGATTCAGATCATATTTGCGATAATCAGGTTTCTCTGACACTACTATAGTCTTTCCTGTCGAGAAATCGTCTCCCAACATCACATTACGAAAGACTGGAAAAGAACATGGTTTAATATATTAATTTCTTTACAGCAAGTACTTTATTATATTGGCGAGGTATTCATTGCTTGACCGGTATTTGGTGCTGTCTACTGCATAACTTCATCATCATAATTCCTTTTCCGTCATTGAAAGGACTCCTTGTCAGGTGACCAAGTAAGAACTAAAGATCTTTTAATACACCTTAGTATTTTGGCCAAATAATAAACCTTGTCACAAGGACTTACGCCCGTATTCTAAAAGCTCACTCACACTCAATGAGTGGAGGTTCAATCTGAGCTTCTCTTGAGTGTCAATGCTGCTTTTGAATAGCTGGAGGGTTAGTGTCGTACCTTACTATGTGACTATTCACCCTCCAGCTATTCAAAAACAGCATTGACACTCAAGAAAAGCTCAGATTGAACCTCCACCTATTGAGTGTGAGTGAGCTTTTAGAATACGGGCGTTAGTTAGGAAATTATTAGGAACATTGTTTCCTAGCCATGTTTCCCAAAGGTGGACTAACCAGGGAACATTGATTCCTAGCCATGTTTCCCGAAGGTGGGCAAACCTGGAAACATTGTTTCCTAGCCATGTTTCCTGAAGGCGGACAAACCATGAAACATTGTTTCCTAGCCATGTTTCCTGAAGGTGGACAAACCAGGAAACATTGTTTCCTAGCCATGTTTCCCGAGGGTGGGCAAACCATGAAACATTGTTTCCTAGCCATGTTTCCTGAAGGTGGACAAACCAGGAAACATTGTTTCCTAGCCATGTTTCCTGAAGGTGGACAAACCATGAAACATTGTTTCCTAGTCATGTTTCCCAAGGGTGGGCAGTAAGGTGCATCCTCAATTGTTACAATTTGAAGTTGATTTGCAACATTTTGATATAAACTTGCAAATTAGAATACCACTTTATTTGCAAACAATCATTTGCAAAAATGAATAAATCTGCCAGATAAAGTTGCATAATTTACAAGAGGTTTGTTTACTGAAGGAGGGCTTGACCTTGCGATGCTTTTTAAACAGTCAAATTCCGCCGTGTCAGCTATTTTTAGAAAATGATCAGCTTATTTTTTTCTTATTTTTTTGCACAAAAACATTCACTCGCCCACGGTCAAGTTTACGGAGCACGCAACGAATAACAATTTAAATATTTTATGCAAATACGGCTAAAATTATGAATAATTAAGACATGTTTCAAATTCTGCAAAGAATGTGTTCTGGAGCGATTAAAGAAAATCTTTATGAAGAAATATTGGTTTATAACGTTACAAGAATAATGAAGAAATGGTTTTGGGGATCTAAGCTTCCGCCGGATATGTGCAGTTTAATTTATGGTCGTATTAATAAATTACATTATAATTGTACAGTTAGGTATGTTTGTATTCCCAACTGGTGGCGTGGCTAAAACAATATGACTGCCCGACATAAACGCTGGCGACATTGAATAAAACTCTAACATAGTGGGCGTACGATTGACTTACATTTTAGCTTCTCCTGGATCGCGTTGGTGTGACAGCGTGAATTTTTTTGGGAGAAGATCGAGAGCGAGTCAATTGCAGTGACATAACACCTGCGCTGATGTTGCAATTGCCTCTTCTGATTGGCTAATCACGTCCTTGTGTCGTCATTAAAAACATCTCGGCTGACTCCTTTGAGTCTAGTAGGAGGTGCGATCTGACTTAGACGCAATTGAAGAGCGAAGCCAGCGCGTATAAAGGGCAAAAGGTTCACCCGATAGTAAACAGTTTACGACAACCGTAACACGACAAAGAACCACAGTGACAAGATCTCATCAAATATGTGGAACTCACTGCTTTATCTAATCTCAGCAGTTTTACAGGTAAAGGGGACAACGCAATCACAATTATTTCCCAGATTTTGGAATTCCATACGATTAATCGTTATTTCCTTCTATTTTTTTGTAATGTAGATCTACACAGTGTCGAGCGTCAAGCCAGGTATGTAGTTTTACTACATTTTCTCTACTTTTAAATCCAAAATTACTACGCCGCAATGGGAATATATTCTGCGCGAAATTTTACAGATACGGCGCTCGCAAACTGTGCGGCTTTTGTCAAAGGACAGTACGGGCCATCCCCAGGCAAAAATGCAGTGCAGCTATTAAACCTACGGAACAGAATAGACAATTTTCAAACTTATTAAAACCTTGATTACTTTGGAATTGATTTGTGCGAGAACTTAAAAGATAATTACTGCATGTAACTACGTTCTGTCAAGAAAGGTTTTTTTGTTCAAAAACGTTGAATAATGTATTTAGTTTCCTGTCGCATAGCAGATCATTCCATTTCCTAATCTAAAATTTATATGTTGACATTCAATTCGTGCGAACTAGCAACCAATTTCGTGGGGTAAAATGTGAAAAATGAGAGGCATTTGCAGTTTGCGTCATTATAGCAAGGCTTAAATTTCGACCAATATATTCCGAGATCATTAATAGGCTTGAGAACTTCGGGTTAAAAGTGAAACAGTGAAGCACCAAACTTTACCGGAGGCCAAATCTACGTCTAAAACATTTAAGGTACTTTGTCTTGTTGTTTTTTTGTAAAAATGATTCACCGCAAAAATAAATATGGCCGCAATAAGCCGTTAAAACGCAATGATACTTGGTTATAATATTGAGAATGTTATTAGAAACAGCAAACAAACTAATATAACATATTAAGGGTAGATATAGCGATAACTAAGTGAGCCAAGCTACGCCTCATCCCCCCAACTGCCTACAGCTAGTATAAGGTTATGAATCTCGCAAGCCATATAGATAAATATTCGCGCATATTCGGCAGATCAAACCGCAAACGATACCAAAAACACTCAAAATGTCATATTGTAACAAAGTTACAATTCTATCAGTCGCTGTATTGCCGTTCTAGGCCACGGCCTAAGCACTTTGGAAAATTCCTAAAGCATTTTGACCACAATTGGAATTTCTGATTTAAAATAAACTCAATACGACACAGACAAAGTCACGAAAAGTTTTTTCAAGGTTAACGGCGGCATTTTAGACTGAAATGCAATATAAAATCTCTTCATAATCAATCAGTTGTGCAATAGTTCGGTATATATTAGACATCCATTTCAAAAGGTTATTGTGCAACTATCTTGCGTTGATGTTGTAAGAATGATTCCGAATTATAAAAAAAGTTGCACGAAGGTTAACGCTGCTTCATTTCTTAGTCAGGCGAATTTAAATTTAAGGAACCTAACAATTTTTTATTGTCTTCGCTTCTGTCTGTCAGTGTATTAATCTGTCTAACGCCAAACAATTTCCTTGAAAAATGTACTGTATACTTTTCATCGCTCAAGAATTGTTCTTTAAAAGTTCATACGCGTGTACAGGAGACAATAATGACATGAAGAATTTGCTTGACAAGTCTCTTATTGAAACGGCTCTGCATGTCTACGTGACAGGAGTGAATACGTTCAGAACACATCTCAACCAAGCACGATTTTATCTTAGGAATTCACACGAGAACGAAACGGGACTAGGGATTTTCGTGCGGCCAGGCGTACACACATACAAAATGTCCCTTGTTTGAACTGAGAACTTTGCATGACATGTCGGAAAACTTGGCAATTTGTCAAGAGGCAATAAAATTTGTTGCATGGTTTGTTAATCCAAAGCAGTTCTTTCTGTCTACGTCAGATGATTTTACTCATCTACGGGATAAGTTTACAGACAGGTATAAAAGATGAATAATTTGCGGGTTTGCGTGTATGATTGAACGCCATGAAAAAGCTCAAAAAAGAAGAGCAGATGTCGACGTGTATCGACCGAAGGCCTAGCCACAGTGTATGTCTGGAAGTTGGCCAGCGAATTATATTCAACAATCATTCCAGAATTTAACAAACACGATTTTAATATAAAACGAATATATTTCTATGGATTACAATTCTAAAAGTATTACGGAACGGTTCCAAACGATAATGCTGTCAAAATTTGGACAAGAATTTTGCGCGCGTTCTACAGAAAACCGTTAAGCCTTGCATGGCTACTTAAATTAAGTCGAGAGGGAACGGAAGTCCTTCAGTTAAAAAATATATTATATACTTCCGATTTATTAAGTGCCTTTGACATGGTTGAACGTGCATATAAAACTAGACAGTTGCATAACAACATATGAGGCAACACAGATTGTCGTTTGTAGGTTGCACAATACTCTGTCGAGGGGGTTTGAAGTTGTTAGTGTATGTCACATCTCGGTAGCTGGGATTCTATTCCAGTGGTATGCTGTTGTCACCGTGTAGAATTAAGGTTATGCAGATGGGAATCTGGAGTACATTTATTGGACCTATAAACCATGAGAACAGTTGCGAAAAATGTATAAAATTCACACTTGAAATATACAAAACCCTTCTACAATTAAATACATGTATATCGAGTCCGAAATCTTGTTGCCAATTTACCTCAATCCCATGTACAAGAAGAGTGCTTTTAGTGACTTAAATTCCGTACGTATATTCACTTTAAAAGGTCTCTTTGTCGTGTTCAGTATTTACTAGCTTTGCAGTGCTGTTACATAAGCCTATTTCGGTTATACAGTCATTTTAAAGTACATATCAATAGGGTTAGTTATCAAGTCAACAAGAACAGGAAATGGCTGTAACAGTGGAGTGGTCAGTGCTTTTCACTGAGTCGTTAACTGGAATTCATTTCCTTCAATATACACTTCAGTATCTTGTTTTAATTTGTCCTGTGAGAAAAGCAGGAGTGACGCCAGACGAAGGGGGAGGGGGTTATAGGTCGTCCCATTGGGAAAAGCATGTCCCCCAACTCCCCTCCTTACTGGGGCTCTAGGAAGAACACTTTAGAACTGATAGTGCCATCCAGTATAAATAAAGTTAGTCTAGTTTAGGTTTCCTCCTGTAGTAATACGGAGTCAAGATATGATCCTTTACTGGACCTCTCTATAGGGAGAATAGCTTAAATAGAGAAGATTTTTGAATCAAATTGATGTGCTTGAAAGAGATTTATACTGTCATACATTTTGATCAAAGAAATTTCGATAGTGCAAATATATATAACATATTTTGGGTCAAAAATAGCTCGACAATTAATGTCTATTTATCAAGTCTATCTAGAATATAGGTTAAACCCAAGGTTAATGAGCTTAATTGCGCGGTACCGTATAATGTGAACTGGTATAGGGTCTGGCTAGAATAAATATAGGTCAATATCAATTAATAACCAGACAGACAGATGTTTAACAACCAGCTGCCTAGCAGAGGCGAAAAAACTAGAAAAAATGCCCGAAAAGAAACACAGTTTTCATTTGAATTCGCCCACTAACTGGTGACTTGCATTGGCTATATTCGATGTTTCCTAAAGGTGGGCAAACCAGGAAACTTTGTTTCCTAGCCATGTTTCCTGAAGGTGGACAAACCAGGAAACATTGTTTCCTAGCCATGTTTCCTGAAGGTGGACAAACCAGGAAACATTGTTTCCTAGCCATGTTTCCTGAAGGTGGACAAACCAGGAAACATTGTTTCCTAGCCATGTTTCCTGAAGGTGGGCAAACCAGGAAACATTGTTTCCTAGCCATGTTTCCTGAAGGTGGACAAACCAGGAAAGATTGTTTCCTAGCCATGTTTCCTGAAAGTGGACAAACCAGGAAAGATTGTTTCCTAGCCATGTTTCCTGAAGGTGGACAAACCAGGAAACATTGTTTCCTAGCCATGTTTCCTGAAGGTGGACAAACCAGGAAACATTGTTTCCTAGCCATGTTTCCTGAAGGTGGGCAAACCAGGAAACATTGTTTCCTAGCCATGTTTCCCGAGGGTGGGCAAACCAGGAAACATTGTTTCCTAGCCATGTTTCCTGAAGGTGGGCAAACCAGGAAACATTATCGAGCTTAATACTATATGAATACACAGACGTAACTTAAAACAAATTCACAGTGTTAGCAACACGGGTAATTCACAGTGTTAGCAACACGGGTACAAACAATAAATTATTTTTGTCAACAAAAACGGACACAAGTGAAACACAAATTGAAACTGTTAACAAATTTAAAAGCGAAACATAATAATTCTTCTTCGTCACGCCCGCGTAGTGGATTTAAAGCGCCATCTTCCTACGTCCTAATTTGAAGCGAAAATTTTTCATTGCGTGTGTCAGTGGAATTACTGCGGTTTAATTGAACTGGTTAATAAATTTTCAATTAATAACCGTTGAAACCAGCGAGCAGCTGCATCATGAAATTAATTGAACGCGATAGTTATTCATTAATAAATGTCTGATGAAAGACTTCATGGCAATCATGTATGTACCTGCCCCTTAAACATTTCTAAATTAATGATTTCATAACCGATGTAACTATGCAGGTCCATGCTTAACTCAACAGCGAGTTCTGTACAACATCAGATCACTTCAGGACAGCCCACATTCAAGAACATCGACTACCTCTGTGTGATCTATATAAACCATGCTTAACTAAGCAGTGAATTCTGTACAACATCAGATCACTTTAAGGTGATCCACATTCAAGAACATGTACTACTTTTGCATAATGCACAAGTTGTTACAGGTCCGCAAACAAGTTGTTCCAAATCTGTTCCCAAGCTGTTGTGTTCGCACTGCTTGTTCCCAGTTGTTGTAACATGTTTGAAACAAGCTGTTAACAACTTATAACAAGCTTGACGCATCATCAGACTTGTTACAAGGTTGTTCTAGCAAATCTGATACAGTCATGATATAACAAGAATGTTACAAGGTTGACGACACAAGGTTGTAACAATATTGTTATATCATGACTGTATCGGACTTATTGGAACAACCTTGTAACAAATCTGACAATATAAAAAAGATTGTTATAAGCAGTGCCAACACAACTTGTTGACAGACTTGCTACACGATGTGTTTATGTGTGTAGCTCACATTCAAGAACATGTACTACATCTTCAAAAGTCACCATGAGTTAACTCTATTCACATAGTTTCTGACTTTGTACAACAAAGAAGGAGAATTTACAACATTTTCTTTGATTCCAAACAGGACGGCCGAAAAGTGTATGTGAAAAATGGCGGTTCGAGAGTTTCAGAAGTCCATTCGCTTCAACTTACATCCCTACATGCAGAGAAAACGGATCATTCTCAAAAGAACAATGTCACTTTGAAGTGACGAAAATACGGTGTTGGGAAGTTGACAAATATGGAAAACCAACAGGAAAGAAAAGACCAGATATAATATTGCCACCGCGAGATCGGTACAATACAGAACAAGATTCAACAAGGACCCTACAGCCGATTACAAATGATGCGAGTGCTAGGATGTTTGGCTATACAAGGAAGGGTAGCACGACTGAGAATGAAATTGTTGAAAAAACCCAGAAGACTACGAAAACTCGACAGCCAATCAGTAAGGTTTTGCTAAAATAGGTCGCAGTTTCCTTACGCACGTAAAACGCACAAGTTGTTACAAGTCTGCAAACAAGTTGTTACAAATCTGTTCACAAGCTGTCGACAAGTTGTGTTCGCACTGCTTGTTCCCAGCTGTTGTAACAAGTTTGGAACAAGCTGTTAACAACTCGTAGCAAGCTTGATGGCACTATCAGACTTGTTATAAGTCAGATACAGTCATGAAATAACAAGAATGTTACAAGGTTGACGACACAAGGTTGTAACAATGTTTCTACATCATGATTGTATTGGACTTGTTGGAACAACCTTGTAACAAGCCTGATAATGCCAGCCATCAAGCTTGTTACAAGATCAATATACTATTAGCCGGCATTATCATGTCAGCAAAATATGCAATGCGGTTGGCTAATTCACTCATGAATTATTAATGAGTTTGAGATTAATAAAGGAAGGCCCTTACTGGACCTCTAAGGAGTTCAGTTCTCGCTCCATTGCTAAGTACAATTCAGCTTAGCTCAGCTACATTCTAACTCCTGTCTTCTATTTTCTATAGCCACCAAACCTTTGACAAAATGTGAAAGATTGAAAAAGCGTAGATTGCAGATGCACACGCGTCAAGCTACAGTGATCCCAGCATGCACCAGTGATGGGCACTTCAAGCGCGAACAATGTAATGTGCACAAGACCAGATGTTGGTGTGTTGGCAAAACTGGAAAAAGAATTCCGGGAACAAAAGTCCGTCATCAATCCCCAAATTGCTATCCAGGTATTATTTTTAATATTAATCTAGGGCCGAGGATTGAACCCTGCGAGACTCCATACATCAGATTTGGTGAAGGAAATTTACAGATTTTTTAAAAATGAGACCCTTGGGAATGTAGGGAAAACAGTTTAGAACTATAAATAAGCTCAAATGGCCTTCGCTCGAAACGTGAAATTCTCCTTATATATTTTCAGGTAATTGCATCCCTTCCAACGAAAGCTTGTTCATTAGTTTAGTTTAGGTTTCCTTCTGTAGTAACACTGGATCAATAAGAGATGATCCTTACTCGACCTCTAGAGAGAACAGTTTAGAACTGATAGAGCTATCCAGTGTAAATAAAGTTAGTTTAGTTTAGGTTTCCTTCTGTAGTAACACTGGATCAATAAGAGATGATCCTTACTGGACCTCTAGGAAGAACAGTTTAGAACTGATAGAGCTATCCAGTATAAATAAAGTTAGTTTAGTTTAGGTTTCCTCCTGTAGTAACACTGGATCAATAAGAGATGATCCTTACTGGACCTTTAGGAAGAACAGTTTAAAACTGATAGAGCTATCCAGTATAAATAAAGTTAGTTTAGTTTAGGTTTCCTTCTGTAGTAACACTGGTCAATAAGAGATGATTCTTACTGGACCTCTAAGAAGAACAGTTTAGAACTGATAGAGTTATCCAGTATAAATAAAGTTAGTTTAGTTTAAGTTTCCTTCTGTAGTAACACTGGTCAATAAGAGATGATTCTTACTGGACCTCTAGGAAGAACAGTTTAGAACTGATAGATCTATCCAGTATAAAGAAAGATAGTTTAGTTTAGGTTTCCTCCTGTAGTAACACTGGATCAATAAGAGATGATCCTTACTGGACCTCTAGGGAGAACAGTTTAGAACTGATAGAGCTATCCAGTATAAATAAAGTTAGTTTAGTTTAGGTTTCCTCCTGTAGTAACACTGGAGCAATAAGAGATGATCCTTACTGGACCTCTAGGAAGAACAGTTTAGAACTGATAGAGCTATCCAGTATAAATAAAGTTAGTTTAGTTTATGTTTCCTCCTGTAGTAACACTGGATCAATAAGAGATGATCCTTACTGGACCTCTAGGGAGAACAGTTTAGAACTGATAGAGCTATCCAGTATAAATAAACTTAGTTTAGTTTAGGTTTCCTACTGTAGTAACACTGGATTAATAAGAGATGATCCTTACTGGACCTCTAGGAAGAACAGTTTAAAACTGATAGAGCTATCCAGTATAAATAAAGTTAGTTTAGTTTAGGTTTCCTTCTGTAGTAACACTGGAGCAATAAGAGATGATCCTTACTCGACCTCTAGGAAGAACAGTTTAGAACTGATAGAGCTATCCAGTGTAAATAAAGTTAGTTTAGTTTAGGTTTCCTTCTGTAGTAACACTGGAGCAATAAGAGATGATCCTTACTGGACCTCTAGAGAGAACAGTTTAGAGCTGATAGAGCTATCCAGTGTAAATAAAGTTAGTTTAGTTTAGGTTTCCTTCTGTAGTAACACTGGAGCAATAAGAGATGATCCTTACTGGACCTCTAGAGAGAACAGTTTAGAGCTGATAGAGCTATCCAGTGTAAATAAAGTTAGTTTAGTTTAGGTTTCCTACTGTACTAACACTGGAGCAATAAGAGATGATCCTTACTGGACCTTTAGGAGGAACAGTTCAGAACTGATAGAGCTATCCAGTATAAATAAAGTTAATTTAGTTTAGGTTTCCTTCTGTAGTAACACTAGATGAATAAGAGATGATCCTTACTGGACCTCTAGGGAGAACAGTTTAGAACTGATAGAGATATCCAGTATAAAATTAGTTTAATTTTAACTTCCTTGACAAAGTATCTGCGCAAAACTAAAATACATATTCATCCCGATGTTTAGGTGAGTGTGGTAAGCGGTTTGAAAAGCTTCCATCCAGACACCGTCGTGTTGTAGGCGGGCGGGAATCAGATCCTCACACATGGCCCTGGCAAGCTTTGGTCTTGTTCAGCGATCCTAAACATATCTGTGGAGCAACACTTGTCAGACGAAACTGGCTTGTTACTGCTGCCAGTTGCTTCGGTAAGAGATATCTCTTTTTAATCAGGAATATAATGATACTGTCCATACCAACAATCACATGTGGCGGTACTTTAAATTTTGCACCACTGAAGGGTTCAGTTATTATTTGAACAAGCAAAATATTAAATATTTCATGCTCTCTCCCTTTGTTCAGATGATTTTCCAAAGAGAAAGTCTGAATGGAATGTGAAACTTGGCGTGCATGAAATGAACTCAAGTGATGAAGATAAACTGAGCGTCCAGGCAATACATATCCATCCAGATTACAAACCAGGAAACAAAACACACCCAGGAGATTACGATGTTGGTAAGTCATAACCTTATGCCAAGAAAGAACAGTTTAGAACTGATAGAGCTAAGCAGTATAAACAAAGTTAGTTTAGTTTAGGTTTCCTCCTGTAGTAACACTGAATCAATAAGAGATGACCCTTACTGGACCAATAGGGAGAACAATTTAGAACTGATAAAGCTATCCAGTACAAATAATGTTAGTTTAAACAGTTTAAAACTGATAGAACTATCCAAAAACGAGCTTAGTTTAGTTTATAAATTGAGGCTTTCAAAGTTCACTCTAAATTCTAAATATATATGCGCACAGAAAATCTGAAATCTGCCCCACATGCATCAATCAATGTTTTGTATCTTGCAGCTTTAATCCAAGTCTCAAGTTCTGCCAGAATTCCTCGCAACATAATGCCACTATGTCTGCCTGACAATATTGATTTCTACAAGCAAGGCATACGATGCTCAATCACCGGGTGGGGACATACTTCGTATAATGGGTCACTTTCAAGAGTACTGAGAGAAGCCTGGGTCGACTTGGTACCGCTCAACGAATGCAACTCGGAAAAGTAAGCTGATATATTAAATATATTATTGGGGCTAGGGAAATGGGGATGTGAACAGAGTCATTCAACGCTCTACTAACTTTATTTACACTGGATAGTTCTATCAGTTCTAAACCGTTCTCCGTAGAGGACCAGTAAGGATCATTTCTTATTGATCCAGTGCTACTACAAGAGGGAACCTAAACTAAACTAACTTTATTTATACTGGATAGCTCTATCAGTTCTAAAATGTTCTTCCTAAAGGTCGAGTAACAATCATCTCTCATTGATCCAGTGTTACTACAGGAGGAAACCGAAACTAAACTAATTTTATTTATGCTGCATAGTTCTACTGTAAACTGTTCTCCCTAAAGGTCGAGTATTTTATTGAGTCGTGGTATAATTTCCCCTAGGTCCTACAATGGAGCGATCAATGATAGATTTATGTGCGCGGGTTACAAAGAGGGCGGCATGGACGCATGTCATTTTGATACTGGAGGACCGCTGGCTTGCCCTATCGCTGGCGGCGTTTGGGCGTTGGCTGGCATCGTCAGTTGGAGACAGTCATGCGCACAACCGTTCAAATATGGCGTGTACACAAACGTCCACGTGGTGAAACCATGGATTGAACAAATTATCAAGCGATGAACCCCTATCACCCTTCACCACCTCGCACTATGCCGCACGCGTGTACGTCACGCACAAGCGTGGGGCATGCCACGCACACGAAGGACACGAATTAAGCACTGAGTGCTTTGGTCAAAGTTAATATATAAATAACGTTGCGTGTTTTTATCGCACGATAAATAATGGGGACAGCACGTGTTTCTTGGCACATTGGGTGGGTTAGGGGCATCGTATTATCTTGCTATAACAGCCTCTGAATATATCAATACCTCATATAAATACAAGCATGGTTATTTCAAGCCAATTCATAGTTTCGAAAGCGTGTTTGTTCCCAGTTGTTGTGACAAGTCTGGAACAAATTGACGTTATCACATTGTTACAAGGTTGATGACGATAACAGACTTGCTACAAGTTGTTCCTACAAGAGTAACAGAGGCTGTCCGTAACAAGTTGCTACGAGTTTGTTGTCATCAACTTGTTCACAACTTGTTACGTGCGGACGATATCAGACTTGTTGGAACAACTTGTTACGACCCTGTTGGCCTCATCAACCTTGTTACAAGGTGATACCAATGTTGTTCCAGACTTGTCAACAACTGGGAACAAGCAGTGTGAACACGTGTTGTTGACAAGGTGTGAGATTTTGACGCGTGTAGAACGTGTCATTTGGACACGCAGTCAATACAACGAATAAATAGCTCATTGACTATGATGAAACAATCTTATTTTCGCGCTCTAAAAAGCTTCTAAAGTTCTACGGTTCTTCAAGTATTTGACCACAACACATCACTCATCTTACAGTGCGGGCAACGTAGATCATGTTCATTCCACCATTCACTAGAATTGCAACAAATATGTTATATCTAATACCAATCAGATTTAATTGTATATTAATTAGCACATACGTTTGTACATGTGACTTGCATAATTGTAATTATAATACGTTAAATTAAGATATAATTAATTAACTATATATCTAGCTAATATTAGTGACACGTAAATTTTAAATATCGTTGTTACTACATTGTCTTTAAAATTGCACTTGTAAATTGCTAACTGTCACAGTACAGAGCTAGAACTATTAATATGCAGTATCAAAGCTAGCATTATGCTATGTAATGTATACTTTTATCTAATTCTGAAGTCTGAATCGGTATTTTCACAGCGCAAATACTAAAATAAATAGAGTTCCTCTGTAGCATAGCCGGCAGTATTATATATATTGCATATAATAAAACCAAGAAACGAAAGCAAAATTGATTGAATATTTCAAAACAATGCTGCATTGAAATGTACTAGTTTGCGTTAAATGTCTATTTATATGTAGTTATTTATGTAGAGAAATAAACACAATATTTAATGGAATTTTTTTTGTGATATTCTTGCAAAGCATCTGCTCTTGAATGGGTGTGAAGCATTGCCTTGTATGTGCACAAGAAAGGGAGTGGCAAAGATATTCAAAGCGCGTGAGAGCATTCTAGAGTTTATTACATGATATAGAGCGTCGATTGTTCAAGAGCATTGCGAATACTTTGACATATTTAGTGAAAAGTACAAGAGGCTACAGCTGTGGTCTTATCATCATTATTCGCTCTTGAAAAAGTTGTTCAAGGTCGCGTTTCAAGCACTGAATATGAGGACCTATTAGGACCGAAGTTTATATTATCTTCCGAAGCCAAAATCGCATGCAGACTTTATCAGATTATGCAACACAAAAGTTAAAACTGCTAGTCAAACGAAGACCAGAGTTGATGAAAGTTGACAAACGAGAGTATGAAACGAAGAAAATATAAAAGACTGATGTTTAATGAACTCTGGAATACTCTTATGCGCTTTGAATAACTTTTATCTTTTATATTTTCTCTTATGAATAAGAATTGTATGAAAGTTTATGAGAGTTGAGAAGCGAGAGTTTACATGAGAGTTTTCACAACTCTCATGCCCCGGTCAAACGAGAACAAGAATTCCATGAGAGTTGAGAAGCGAGAGTTTTCATGAGAGTTTTCTCAACTCTAGATCTCATGCCTCGGTCAAACGAGAACAAGAGTTGCACGTGAGTTGATGAGAGTAGACTGGATATTGCCACACGCGTAGCGAAAACTCTCATCAATTACTCTCATCAAAATTTGAACCAGTTCAAAGTCAGTGAGAGTCTATGGCCTGTTTTATACGTCGAATTTCGGTCGCGTCGAATGCAACTGAAACGATAGATAATGAAGGAAACAATAAATAATGAAGCTTAATGAGGTTTATCATCTCATTATCTATTGTCTTAATTGCATTCGACGCGACCAAAATTCGACGTATAAAACGCGAGCAAGAGTTGCATTTCTCATTCGCGTTTGACGGAGGTTTATTCAGTCAAATTCAGCCGGGTGCTGACCAGCCAAACTGCGGTTTATTCAATTTAAGAATTCAAAACTTAGGCCTGTTTCAAACGTCGCGCTTTCTCATGTGCCGAACGCATTAAAAGCAATAGATAATCAGCTGAAATGCCTCATTATCTATTATTTCTAATGCGTTCGGCACATATGAGAAGCGCGGGGTTTGAAACAGGCCTTATTCCACTGACCTTGTGAAGGCATTGCAAAGCTATATTCCATTCTAGAAGTATTCTTCATTGCTATCATTGTCCAACTACTTGCGAAATTTCATTTCTTATTAGTTCAAATTGCTCGCTATCTAGGGCAGCACTTTTAAGCTTGTCACATACATCTTCCTCTGTCATATTCTCGTACCATGAACGCTCTGATGAGGAAGAAAATTGCTTCCTTTAGACAAATATTTAACATCGTCGATTCGTATCTCTGATTCCGTTTCACTCGTGAATGAACTGAATGCATTCAGGATCGCAGCACGCGAATTTTATCTCAGGAATATAACAGTACGCCAATTCCCGTGTGAATAAAGTGTAACTGCTTCCAAAATTAGTCAACAGTTTTTCAATTGTAATTTATCTTACCTTTAATTGGTAAAAATCCGCCGAGTTCACAAACAGCAATATTAAATACATTCTCGTTCTTAATACCTACAAAAGTGTTTCGCTTTATAAGCAATCGTACTGTATATAGGCAGAATTTAATTTTGAAATTCATTGGGACCAATTAAGGGGCAACATCCGTTATCTAAAATTAACCTAAACGATCAGCAAAGAAACCGCTTTGCCTGTCAGCTTGCTGGCAACTCCCTTGGTCTTAATCCAACAAATTTCGTCATTGTTAAAGCAGACATTATTCAGTTACCAGCAAAAGGCTGCTCGAACTTTATCTCGCGGTTCATTCTGGTTTCAACGTGGCCTTTGAGAAAAATTAACCCATTAAGTTCCATTGCGCCCTAATTTGCTATTTTACTCTATCTAACGCCAGACAATAAAAACA
The DNA here is from genome assembly GCA_902702795.2 of Paramuricea clavata. Lineage (NCBI taxonomy): Eukaryota > Metazoa > Cnidaria > Anthozoa > Malacalcyonacea > Plexauridae > Paramuricea > Paramuricea clavata. The sequence goes on from CACRXK020000063.1 coordinate 130,108, forward strand.
GATCACCTGTCCATCTGTCTAGTTAACCCATGAAGTTGCATTGCATCCCAATGCGCCCTACTTTATTATTTTACTCTGTCTAACGCCAGACAAATTTACTCATAAAGGGGAGAGTGCTAGCGTTCAAAACTGCACCCAAATTTACATGGAGTGATAAAATACTACAATAAAGTATTTTTGATCAAATATAATCGTACCAGTTGACGGTTTCCTAACCCAGATAAAAATTCTTATTACGTCATTTGTATCGGAGTTATTTTCCTCTGACAACCGCTGACCACGTGTGAAGAATACATTATGAGCCAACTCATTATTATGCAAGTATGATGTCACCTTGTGAATGCGACTAAAAATTAGCAAAAAAAGTTATTAATAGCAGCCTAGCCTTTGGTCACTATATGAAAAAACCTGAATGAATCATGAACTGGTGGTATACCTGGAAACAGTTGCTATATTTTCAGTGTCAAAACATTCCAATACAAATGCAGTGATAGGATAGTTCACAGTTTCATAAAGACCGTCACATATATGAGACACACCCTTGAAAAAATTTTAAAAATCAAGAATTGTTTAAGATAGAGAGACTTGTGAGACGGACCATCTAATATCCTTTAATCTAGTAAGTATTCTATATTTCTTTTATATAAATTTTTGTTGCTGTTGTTGTTTTTGCTGTTGTTGACTAACTAACTAAAGAGCATGGTCTACACGCATTGGCTGACATTTCATGACAGTTCGTCAAATATCGAATTATCAGACTATCTTTCCTTTGCATAAGTTTTTCTAAAAGGATCATTTGTCTCTTGTACAAGTCAGGCCAGTGTCAAAGTTTGCCTGGGTTTATGAATTTAAAAATGTTGAGTTAAGCTTACCACAGATTCCATGGGTAAAACATATGGTGTATAAAAGGCATGTAGGTGAAGATGATTAACTGAGGCAAAGGCACAGAGACTGTTAAAACCAATACGAAAATCTCTGAAAATAAAATTGAAGAATATGTAATTATAGTTCAGGTAGACATTGTGAATCTTAAGTGGATGTTTATTTATTTAGGACGATGTCCTAGTCCTCTGCTCAGTCCTGATGTCCAAGCTGATATTGTAGATCATTTACCTTTTCCCACTCAATAACATCATTTCAATGGACAAACGAATTGCTCGTTCAGTTAACACCTACACACCATAAAAACAAAGTGAAACATGATTCTAACTAACATTGAAATAAAAACAAAGCTCACATTCCAAACAAAATTTTTTAGTTCACATACATTTTGAACAATCAAGCAGAAAAATGAAATACACAATATAACTTGGATTTAATTTCAAGTTCATTAAAAAATTACCACACTAATACCTGTGGAAACTGCCCATCAGCATCAGGCACAAATAATATATTTCCATATTCCAAAGGACTGACATTTATTACAACAATATTTCTGCCTAAACTTTCCTGATGTTTTTCACACAATGCAAGTAGAACCTAGAAGAGTATTATACCAAGCACATTAGACCTCAATTAATCAATAGGGCACATTAACAACTCTAATCAATATATTAGATTGACCTTAATCAATCAATTAGGACATTAATTAGCCTAATTAATCAATTAGGAAATCAATCACCTAATTAATCAATCAGGACATTAATTATCCTAATTACTCAATTAGGAGATCCATTACATAATTAATCAATTAGGACATTATCCTAATTAATCAATTAGGAAATCAATCACCTAATTAATCCATCAAACAATCATACCTCTTTCTTAGGGACTTTGGTGAAGTTAAATTTCTCAGCATTGTACGGCTGTTTCAAACTTGTTATATTTTGAGGTACACGTCTCTGAGTGAATCTTTTTTCATTTAGCTAAAAAAGTAAGTAATTAACTAAATTAAGCATCTCCTTAGAATCAACTTTAGAAAATCAGATGAAGACAAATCACCTGATAATTACCTGTGCTACGAAGTTATATTTTCCAGGGATTATCCTTCTTTGAACAGAATCTAAGTTGTATTTGAAACATCCTGACTCCATTGCATTGTCCCATCTCTTGAACACCTCATCATCAAACTATGAGAAAATCATTTAGTCTTTTCCATAATTAAATAAATTTAGTCTATTTTGCATAATTAAACCAGGACGATATCGTCCTAACGACTATAAAATATGCATTCGTTTAATCTATTCATTTAAAAAAAAAATGTTTATTATTATTTCTAACCTTGCTTCCTGTGTTTGAGCAGTTAAAATGAAAATCATCTTCAGTATATGAAAATACAAACGTTTCCTAACAATAAAAACACAATTATTTAAACCATGCTCAGTTTCAAATAAAACATATAAAAAAAAATTATTTTTAAAAGCTTACCTCACTTTCGGCGGCCATATTGGTTTGAAGGTAAGATATACTTCATGTAAGTGCGAATAAAATGAACCTAGTGCCCATTACTAACGTTTCAAAAGGAATCGTATAACAGCAATGATAAATTGATTAATTACCTCCGCCAGGAGGTTATGTAATCATCTGGGTTTGTTACCTCCGCCAGGAGGTTATGTAATCATCTGGGTTTGTTACCTCCGCCAGGAGGTTATGTAATCATCTGGGTTTGTATGTGTGTGTGTGTATGTATGTGTGTGTGTGTGTGTGTGTATGTGTGTGTGTTTGTCTGTGAGCACGATAACTCAAGAAATACCAAACATATCCGTACGAAATTTTGTGAGTGCATTTCCCATCGGCTAAGGAAGAACTGATTAAAATTTGGTTGAATTTGGTTAAAAATTGAATGAGAAATAACAAAAGTTTGTCTTGCTTTTCCCGGTCAATTAAATAAAACTTTATACTGAATGCGTAATTAGGACGTGCATAATATATGCACCAGCCATTTAAATTCTAATAACAATAGATTACTTCAATATTTTGCGGGTAGGCGGAGGTATGCAGTCTCTGAGTGCCCTCTAGTTGACCAATGGAATTGAAATATTACAGTAAAAAATAAATGTATATCATTTCGTTATGGCGGGGAAAGAGTCTGGTGAGGAAGAAAATCTGCAGCTCTGTGCCTCTGTAGCTCAGTTGGTTAGAGCTTGACAACTGCCCTCTGTAGCTCAGTTGGTTAGAGCTCCACAACTGTCTCTCTGTAGCTCAGTTGGTTAGAGCTTGACAACTGTCTCTCTGTAGCTCAGTTGGTTAGAGCTTGACAACTGCCCTCTGTAGCTCAGTTGGTTAGAGCTCCACAACTGTCTCTCTGTAGCTCAGTTGGTTAGAGCTCGACAACTGTCTCTCTGTAGCTCAGTTGGTTAGAGCTCGACAACTGTCTCTCTGTAGCTCAGTTGGTTAGAGCTCAACAACTGTCTCTCTGTAGCTCAGTTGTTTAGAGCTCGACAACTGTCTCTCTGTAGCTCAGTTGGTTAGAGCTCAACAACTGTCTCTCTGTAGCTCAGTTGGTTAGAGCTCGACAACTGTCTCTCTGTAGCTCAGTTGGTTAGAGCTCGACAACTGTCTCTCTGTAGCTCAGTTGGTTAGAGCTCGACAACTGTCTCTCTGTCGCTCAGTTGGTTAGAGCTCGACAACTGTCTCTCTGTCGCTCAGTTGGTTAGAGCTCGACAACTGTCTCTCTGTAGCTCAGTTGGTTAGAGCTCGACAACTGTCTCTATGTAGCTCAGTTGGTTAGAGCTCGACAACTGTCTCTCTGTCGCTCAGTTGGTTAGAGCTCGACAACTGTCTCTCTGTCGCTCAGTTGGTTAGAGCTCGACAACTGTCTCTCTGTAGCTCAGTTGGTTAGAGCTCGACAACTGTCTCTCTGTAGCTCAGTTGGTTAGAGCTCGACAACTGTCTCTCTGTAGCTCAGTTGGTTAGAGCTTGACAACTGTCTCTCTGTAGCTCAGTTGCTTAGAGCTCGACAACTGTCTCTCTGTAGCTCAGTTAGTTAAAGTTCGACAACTGTCTCTCTGTAGCTCAGTTGGTTAGAGCTTGACAACCGTCTCTCTGTAGCTCAGTTGCTTAGAGCTCGACATCTGTCTCTCTGTAGCTCAATTGCTTAGAGCTCGACAACTGTCTCTCTGTAGCTCAGTTGGTTAGAGCTTGACAACTGTCTCTCTGTAGCTCAGTTGCTTAGAGCTCGACAACTGTCTCTCTGTAGCTCAGTTGGTTAGAGCTCGACAACTGTCTCTCTGTAGCTCAGTTGGTTAGAGCTCGACAACTGTCTCTCTGTAGCTCAGTTGGTTAGAGCTCGACAACCGTCTCTCTGTAGCTCAGTTGGTTAGAGCTCGACAACTGTCTCTCTGTAGCTCAGTTGGTTAGAGCTCGACAACTGGCCTCTGTGGCTCAGTTGGTTAGAGCTCGACAACTGGCCTCTGTGGCTCAGTTGGTTAGAGCTCGACAACTGTCTCTCTGTAGCTCAGTTGGTTAGAGCTCGACAACTGGCCTCTGTAGCTCAGTTGGTTAGAGCTCGACAACTGTCTCTCTGTAGCTCAGTTGGTTAGAGCTCGACAACTGTCTCTCTGTAGCTCAGTTGGTTAGAGCTTGACAACTGTCTCTCTGTAGCTCAGTTGGTTAGAGCTTGACAACTGTCTCTCTGTAGCTCAGTTGGTTAGAGCTCCACAACTGTCTCTCTGTAGCTCAGTTGGTTAGAGCTTGACAACTGTCTCTCTGTAGCTCAGTTGGTTAGAGCTCGACAACTGTCTCTCTGTAGCTCAGTTGGTTAGAGCTCGACAACTGTCTCTCTGTAGCTCAGTTGGTTAGAGCTCGACAACTGTCTCTCTGTCGCTCAGTTGGTTAGATCTCGACAACTGTCTCTCTGTCGCTCAGTTGGTTAGAGCTCGACAACTGTTTCTCTGTAGCTCAGTTGGTTAGAGCTCGACAACTGTCTCTCTGTCGCTCAGTTGGTTAGAGCTCGACAACTGTCTCTCTGTAGCTCAGTTGGTTAGAGCTCGACAACTGTCTCTCTGTAGCTCAGTTGGTTAGGGCTCGACAACTGTCTCTCTGTAGCTCAGTTGGTTAGAGCTCGACAACTGTCTCTCTGTAGCTCAGTTGGTTAGAGCTCGACAACTGTCTTTCTGTAGCTCAGTTGGTTAGAGCTCGACAACTGTCTCTCTGTAGCTCAGTTGGTTAGAGCTCGACAACTGTCTCTCTGTAGCTCAGTTGGTTAGAGCTTTACAATTGTCTCTCTGTAGCTCAGTTGGTTAGAGCTCTCGACAACTGTCTCTCTGTAGCTCAGCTGGTTAGAGCTTGACAACTGTCTCTCTGTAGCTCAGTTGGTTAGAGCTCTACAACTGTCTCTCTGTAGCTCAGTTGGTTAGAGCTCGACAACTGTCTCTCTGTAGCCCAGTTGGTTAGAGCTCGAC